>LJIJ01001549.1:0-41427 GCA_001718145.1 Orchesella cincta
CTTCGAGTTATTAAAGTTAATATATAAAATTGTTTCTACAACTCTTAACTCATTCTCATCTCTAGATCTGCCCATTGACTTGGCAGTATGAAATGATCGGGGTGGGCTTCAAATCCTCCACTACCGGAGCTTTCATTAAGAGGTTCAAAAATGTTTTCATTTGTGGGTTCTTCTCCCACCTGGTTGGTGTGAGTCTCAAGATGAGTTTCGAGTTCTTCCCGATCTCCAGTTCCAAACGCGCAATGAGCACACAATAAGTACAATCTCCTTCCTCTCTCTACCACGGATTGGAATTGAGCTGACAATTGGGAAACATGAATGGTTGGAATCGATGCTGCAAAGTTAGTGCCTGTATCTGGGACATAGTCTTGATTAAAACGACTTATATTACAATAAAAAGTGGAAGTTGTATAGGAATAATTTTTAATGCATACCATTAGAAACTCTGTCTGCAGACTCCACTGTTTCCACTTCAGCCTCATTTAATTGAATATTTGGAGCTCTATGCGTTTTAAAATGGATGAACAACGCCTTCTTTGAGGAACAAAGCGCCTGACAACCCCCCTTGGGACAAACAAATTTCCACACCGTTTGATTTCCTTGGCGTTGCTCTTCGTGAACGATTTTCATAATTTTTTCATGAACTCTAAACATGTGGTATTTAAATTGGGCGGATGTAGCAAACTGTTTCTTGCAAGGTTTGCACTCGTATTTTACAACGGCTTCCACACAATGTTCAGCTCTTTTACGGTCACTTAGCTGGGACGCGAGAGTGGAAGGAACTTCCATCACGGGATCCCCATTTTCCGTGTCTACGTTCAAAGTAGGATTATCTAAGTCTTCAAGCTCACGTGATTGATGGGGCTGATGATTTCCCTCTTCTTCTGGAGTGACATTTGATAACGGAATTTCTTCCTCAGTTTCGTCAAAGGTTTCCACTGAAGATGGTGGTGGTGGTAAATGTTCCGGGGCAGGAGGCTGACAGCTGCTCGTATGGGGGTTCAAACTGGAATAGTTGGGAAACGAACGTTGGGAGGGCCGACCTTGGAACATGATTTGTCTTTCCTGCACTTCACTCATCCTACTCGTGAAAGACACATGATCTGGCTCCTGCTCATTACTGTGATTCAGTGGTGGTGATAATTCAAGCGCTCTGTGCACAGCAATGAAATATTCTGGGTTTCAACTCACCTGAGGGGTCTCCATACCGCGATGAACGGAAGAAGAACTAGTGGAAGAACTCTCATCAGATTCTCCACCCATTGAACTGTATCTTACACTTTCCGCAAAAAGGGCCTTGAATGATTTAAACCGTTTTCCGTGAATGAAATACATATGGTGGCTGACAGTCTCAAAAGTCCTCAATTTCATGCTGCAATGGAGACACTCGTAGGCTAAGATTTTGCGGTGAGAAAGTCTCATATGGATGGCGAGAGCGTCCTGGTTTTTAGACGTGGTTTGGCAGATGGGACACTTTACCCCAATTGGGTATAAGCTCTGGCGTCTCGTTAATGAGGATAGGGATCGGGGACCGAGTCCTATTTCCGAGGTTGCATCCAGTATTTGAGATTTATCAATCGAATTTCTTGCTTCTCCAGCTGAAGCATGCTGTTGAATGGGAGCGTCGCTTCGTGTCTCGTTGCACGTCGCTGGCACTTCAATCTCAACACCATTTTCACTAACTTCAGCAACGCATGCATTTACTTCTACTACAATTCCGTCCGATGATACTGACAGATCCACTTCAAGAGGATCGGTGGAAGCGTCAACTAAGGAAAATACGGTGTTTGGTAAGACATCATCTCTATCGTTGTCCGGATGGAAATCATGATCAGAGTCAGTCTCTGTACAGAGTAATGAAATATTTTGTGTATCAACTCCAACTGAGGGACTCTCCATACCGCGATGATTGGTAAAAGAACTATCTCCAGATTCTCCACCCATTGAACTAAATCTCATATTTTCAGCACTCAAAAGGGCCCTGTAAGTTTTAAACACTTTTCCGTGAAGGAAATACATGTGAGTCTTGAATCCCTCCATTGTTTTTAATTTCGCGTTGCAACGGAGACACTCGTAGGCTAAGATTTTGCAGTGAGAATGCTCATGTGGATGGCGAGAGCCGCCGATTTTTAGAGGTGGTTTGGCAGATGGGGACACTTTACACCAATTGGATACAAGCTCTGGCGTGTCATTGATGACGATGGATCTGTGGATCGAGATGGTCGTGGACGAAGTCTTCTTTTGGGGGTTACATCCAACCTTTGAGATTTATCAAGCCCTTTCCAAATTATTTTCTTGGGACGTTTGCTTTCTTTAGGAATAAAAGACTCAGACAATTTTGGACGTCCTCTCTTTCTGTTTGAGTGGCTTGGGTCGCAAATCATGAGCTTCTCCAGCTGAAGCTTCCTGTTCAGTTTGAGCGTCGGTGTGTGTTTCATTGCACGACGCTGGCAGTTTAACCTCAACATCATTTTCACTAACTTCACAAATACTTACATTTACTTCTACTTCAATTCCTTCCGGTGATACCGGCACATTTGCTTCAAGAGGCATGGTGGAAGTGTCAACTGAAGATACTGCAGTCGGCAATGTATTAATTATAGCCTCTTTATCTTTGTCCTGATAAACCTCATCATCACGAGCGCATGTTTGAACCCCTTTCTCAACCTTCCATATTTTTTCACTTTCTGCGGGGGCCAGCATTTACTGTTGGTGCAATGGTTGTGGAGGGGTCAAACATGCGCTCGTGATGATGATGTTTATCAGGACAAAGATAAAGAGGCTATAATTAATACATTGCCGACTGCAGTATCTTCAGTTGACACTTCCACCATGCCTCTTGAAAGCAAATGTGCCCGGTATCACCGGAAGGAATTGAAGTAGAAGTAAATGTAGTATTTGTGAAGTTAGTGAAAATGATGTTGAGGTTAAACTGCCAGCGTCGTGCAATGAAACACACCGACGCTCAAACTGAACAGGAAGCTTCAGCTGGAGAAGCTCATGATTGCGACCCCAAGCCACTCAACAGAAAGAGAGGACGTCCAAAATTGTCTGAGTCTTTTATTCCTAAAGAAAGCAAACGTCCCAAGAAAATAATTTGGAAAGGGCTTGATAAATCTCAAAGGTTGGTGTAACCCCCAAAAGAAAGACTTCCGTCCACGACCATCTCGATCCACAAGATCCATCGTCATCAATGACACGCCAGAGCTTGTATCCCAATTGGTGTAAAGTGTCATCTGCCCAAACCATCCTCTAAAATCGGGAGGCTCTCGCCATCCACATGAGACATTCTCACTGCAAAATCTTAGCCTCGAGTGTCTCGTTGCAACGCGAAATTAAAAACAATGGAGGGATTCAAGACTCACATGTATTTCCTTCACGGAAAAGTGTTTAAAACTAACAAGGCCCTTTTGAGTGCTGAAAATATGAGATATGGTTCAATGGGTGGGCAGTCAGAGGAGAGTTCTTTTACTAATCATAGCGGTATGGAGAGTCCCTCAGTTGGAGTTGATACACAAAAATATTCATTACTCTGTACAGAGACTGACTCTGATCATGATTTCCATCGGACAACGATAGAGATGATGTCTTACCAACACCGTATTTTCCTTAGTTGACGCTTCCACGATCTCTTGAAGTGGATCTGTCAGTTCATCGGACGGAATTGTAGTAGAAGTAAATGCATGCGTTGCTGAAGTTAGTGAAATGGTGTTGAGATTGAAGTCCAGCGACGTGCAACGAGACACGAAGCGACGCTCCCATTCAACAGCATGCTTCAGCTGGAGAAGCAAGAAATTCGATTGATAAATCTCAAATACTGGATGCAACCTCGGAAATAGGACTCGGTCCCCGATCCCTATCCTCATTAACGAGACGCCAGAGCTTATACCCATTGGGGGTAAAGTTCCATCTGCCAAACCACGTCTAAAAACCAGGACGCTCTCGCCATCCATATGAGACTTTCTCACCGCAAAATCTTAGCCTACGAGTGTCTCCATTGCAGCATGAAATTGAGAACCTTTGAGACTGTCAGCTACCATATGTATTTCATCCACGGAAAACGGTTTAAATCAATCAAGGCCCTTTTTGCGGAAAGTGTAAGATACAGTTCAATGGGTGGAGAATCTGATGAGAGTTCTTCCACTAGTTCTTCTTCCGTTCATCGCGGTATGGAGAGCCCCTCAGGTGGAGTTGAAACCCAGAATATTTCATTGCTGTGCACAGAGGCGCTTGAATTATCACCACCACTGAATCACAGTAATGAGCAGGAGCCAGATCATGTGTCTTTCACGAGTAGATATGAAGTGCAGGAAAGACAAATCATGTTCCAAGGTCGGCCCTCCCAACGTTCGTTTCCCAACTATTCCAGTTTGAACCCCCATACGAGCAGCTATCAGCCTCCTGTCCCAGAACATTTACCACCACCACCATCTTCAGTGGAAACCTTTGACGAAAACTGAGGAAGAAATTCCGTTATCAAAGTCACTCCAGAAGAAGAGGGAAATCATCAGCCCCATCAATCACGGAGCTTGAAGACTGATAATCCTACTTTGAACGTAGACACGGAAAATGGGGATACCGTGATGGAAGTTCCTTCCACGCTTGCATCCCAGCTAAGCAATCAAATTAGAACTGAACATGCTCTGGAAGCAGTTGTAAAATATGAGTGCAAACCTTGCAGGAAACAGTTTGCCACATCTGCCCAATTTAAATACCACATGTTTAGAGTTCATGAAAAAATTATGAAAATTGTGGACGAAGAGCAGCTCCAAGGAAATCAAAATGCGTGGAAGTATGTTTGTCCCAAGGGAGGATGGGCGTGCTTTGTTCCTCCACTTTAAGACACATAGAGCTCAAATATTCAATTAAATGAGAATCAATCAGAGTAGAAATGGGAACAATGGAGTCTGCACACGTGAACACACGTTCAAATAGTATGCATTAATAATTATTCCTTTACAACTTTTTAATGTAGTATAAGTCGTTTTAATCAAGACTATGTCCCAGATACAGGTACAAACTTTGCAGCATCGATTCCAACCATCCATGTTTCCCAATTGTCAGCTCAATTCCAATCCGTGGGGGATGTTGGAGGGAGACTGTACTTATTGTGTGCTCATTGCGCGTTTGGAACTGGAGATCGGGAAGAACTCGAATCTCATCTTGAGACGCACAGCAACCAGGTGGACGAAGAACCCACAAGTGAAAACATATTTGAACGCTGTTAATGAAACCGCCGGCAGTGAAGGATTTGAACATAGCCCGTAGCATCCTATGGGACAGGGAGGACAATGTCCTCCCTGGAAATCAAATGTCTCCCCTAAAATTCTCTAAAAGTTTTACTAACTAAGCTACACAAATAAGCTTAAAATACAATTACCAAGGAGGGCCCTCGACAGCAGATTAAGCCGTAGAAATCCTTCTTGATGTACCCCAAAACAGTAATTCAACGCATGAAGCAGAGGTAGAGAGTGGTTCGCTTTGACTACTGCGGGTGTACTTTCTTTGCTTATTGCCATATGAGCTAGGTGCCCACAGAAACCGAATTTATCTGTAGTCGATATAGAATTTCATTGTGAACAAAATGAGCAGGTTTAAAGTTTCGAAAATTGTTCGTGTGCAATTTAAAAACCCGAAAAGTATGGAGCGCGCTCGCAGCGTCTCACAGAAGTATAAAAAAAGGTTTAAAGGGAACAAGAAAAAGACATGACAGTTCTTAAAAAGGTGGATTTCAAAAGGGAAAAAAATCAACGAAAGGATAAAAACGGTGCAGAATCCGGTAGACACAAACTTTAGGTCCAGAGTCGTCGTGATCCCAAGATATTGGGAACGAAGTAAGTAATGACCGTGAAACGCTCATATCAGCACTATCCTTCAACTTTCAGCAGCCCAGCGGCAAAGAAATGGCAATTAAAAGAAAGTACTTTAATTGATCATCAAGTTTAAGAACTGGGGATTCAGGCCAGCACAAAAAAGGCACAACAAAACAAATATTTTCGAAGCAGGAACCATTTAAAGAACGCCCGTCAATGTGGTGCAAAAAATTGTTATGAAAAATTGCCATCAGTGGCGACGATTCGTACGTCATGAAAACCACTTCCAGAACTCCAGCTCCACAATACTTTTAGAGCGCAGACTCGAAGCTTGACGATACATTGAATAAAATGAAATAATTTTCCAATGTCCAAATTTCAAAATAAATGCCAAGTTTGGTAGGCTATGTACCAATTTGGGAAAGTTCTGAAGCCCTTCATTACTCTGGGCACTATGACCGCAAAAATTAATTTGGAGCACTGGTTAAAATAGGTGCTTATTCCCCACATCCAGGAGCACCACATGAAGAATCAAATCGTCTCCTTGACATATTTGGCTTCGGAGAATATTCAAAAAGATGTGCTGCCATTTTTACGGGAAAAGGGGCATTTCTTGAGAATCGCGAGCACTCGCCCTACGCTCCCCACGCTACGTTCCATCGAAAATGTCTGGGCACTGTGTGAAAAGCCACGACATACCCAACTAGAAGAGCACAAGAGCTTTGCAATTTTTAGAACGCTTTGAGAAAACGTCATGGGAAGTTGCAAGTCTTCCGGTGCAAACCTCACGAGATGCCTGAAGAAAAACATCAGCCACGATTTCAAAAAACAGTTTTTATTGTTTTTCTGTTTAGTACGTTCTGTAGCCAATCGAATTTGGCTACCAAACTGCTATAATGGATTTTGTTGTAAATGCTTTTGATGAAATTAAATACATTTAATTCCGCACGGCCGCAAGTTAAGAGCGCCACTCTCTATGTCCGTTTCGCGGCCCATGCCATTGGGCATTTGAAGAAGTTTTTTTGACACTTTAACTGGGCTGTAAGAGGCAGTCCTGGTTGTTGCCAAAGCTTCGTAGCATGAACTTGAGTAAAATATATCTTGCCTAATCGAGAAATAAAATAAGGCAGCAGAGCACTGGTTTTCTGAATTAAAAAAAAATGGTTTTGCCATTTAAAATTAAAGCAATGAGTTAAAGTTATCACTTTAGCGAGTAATTTGAGAAACCGTTTAAACCGCAATAATGAAAACTATCAACCAAATTTAACTGGAAAATATCATTTCTTAAGGGGGGGGGGGGGGGGGGGTGGGGGGGGGGGGTGGGGGGGGGGGGGGGGGGGGGGATCAAACAGCTGAAACTCAACAACATGGTTAGATGTAATACTTTCGCTTTCGTTAGTTTTTCTGCAAAACCTCGATTATATTACATTTGCTCAAATATCTATATACTAGTTACGTTCTGGGTAAGCAAAAATATACAAATAAATCGTCGTCCTGCACTTCTCTGAAATGTCACAGCAATGCAAGTTGTGAAATGAAGTATTTTTTCAGATATGATCACGTTGTAGCTAGCAACTATGGGCTTCTTGAACGTAATTTACTATGTCTGCTGCTATGTCTGCTGCTCATATCTTGTAAACTTAGTTTTCTCTTTTCCTTTAGTTTCACAACTTATTTTCAGATTTTCGTTGTCGTTGTAATAGTACGGATACGCTAAATGGGTGGTGGGGGAATTCGGTTTTGTTATTTTGGAATAAAGTGTAAGTCTTCAACTAGTCAAATATTACGCAGTTTTAGTGCTTTTTTCAAATAGTGTCGCGAGTTTCAATCTTCAATCAAATTATCCGAGCAGTTGAAATTACTATCACCAAGCTTACCATATATTGCACGGACACCGAATGAGTTTCATAAGCATTCCTGTTTGTACATGTAAATCTTTGAATGATTCACATTCGAGTAGTTTTGTACTGCACGAAATACAACTCATACAATGATAAAGTTTATACACCGTCAAACTGAAACTCAACAAACGATCAGCTATTAGAGTTATTAAGCTTAATTTCTGCCAAATCAAAGAAAAACTTAAGTTTCCTTAATGTTTAAATGTTTTTTGCAATTTGGCAACTGTGCGCCAAATGAATCATTGATTATGTCCAATTGAGCAAATGATCGAGAACAAGTTCAGTAAGAAAATGCGGATATTTCATAAGCTATTTTTCGACTATTTATGAAGAACGATTTTTTTGGGGCCCTAATTTTAAACAGATTTTGTCCTCCCTGAGATTTTAACGTTGCTACGCCGATGATTTGAAGCCACCCCGATGATCATGCATACTGCCAAGTCAATGGAGGCAGATCTAGAGATGAGAATGAGTTGAGAAGTTAGTCGACACAATTTATATATAACTCGTAGTTAATCCACTTCTTATTTTTATCCTCATTTAAATGCGTTCGTATATTATATGTTGTTTGTAAAAATAAGTTTTAGTTAAGTACATAATAATTTTTTATCTCTTAAATTCCTTATTATTTTCATGAGCATTTGTTCTGGCACATTAATTTAAGCTTTTCTGCATTTTAATTATGATATGTGCTGACAACGCCCTTTCATTCAAATTGATGATTGGGAACTAAAGTAGTCAATGGTGAATGAAATGATGAATAAATTCTGCAAAAAAATTTAGCAATTTGAATTGATGTATTGGCATTAAACTGACTCTCTCTCGCTGATAAATCATCATCAAAAACGTAGGTGCATAAGAATGGACTTGGATGCGCTTCACAACAGAAAGTTTATCATGGAATTGCAGGCAAGCGCAAGTTATTACTCCATCTCAACCATTGGAAAAATATCAGATATAATTTTTATTTTTATACTGCACAATCGCTGCATACAACATTGAAACTTTATAATACACATCTTAATTATAAAATCCGCAATGTTTGATTGTCTAATCGTAATTGATGAAGTCAAAATTTCAACTATATTGCGAATATTGGAACTGGTTCTTTAGGTGGTTCACACTGGCCCTCGTTTGGTGTATGTGCTTCCACTTTCTTTCAAATTGCATTTGCGATTCCTGGGGCGTTGTGGGTTAACTGGTTGGAAACTGGTTGCGGACTCTTGTGAACTGAATTCATGTGCGTCCTGAAGCATGTGGTGTTGAAAATCCGGACTCGGCATTGAGGGCACTTAAATCGAGATTTGCTCTTATGGGCAGATCTCAAGTGCAATGTTAACAAAATTCGAGTTTCAAAAGATGATGGACACTTGTGACACTTTCTCTGGGACGTGGAAGGTCTAAGCTGCGCATCCTGCACGTTGAAAGGCCGAGGTAGTTCTCTGTTTGATAGTGAGAAGACATCCACGATTTTAGGAGAACCTGTTTCGATTTCTTTTTCAATCGTGGGCGATTCCAGGGCTTGGCTTTGCTGCTCGGAGGCTACTGATTTCTCTCTTTCGTTTTCGTTAGGGAGACTATCTACTCGCTTCTCATGACATGTCAAATGTAATGCTAAAAGAGCTGGGCTGTCAAATTGAATTTGACACTCGTGACATTCATTGGATGGTGCTGGTGGTGGTGGCGTTTCGTTTCCTTCGTGCTTCAGATTTACATGAGAGTGTAGGCTACTAGCTGAGAAAAATTTGGAGCTGCAATTTGCCCACAAGCAATGAAACCCTTTTCGTCTACGATAGCTCCACGCTCGAGGCTTACTCTGTTTGTCTGTATGTCACAAAATAAGACAATTTTCGACTATATAACAAACAACTTTTCAATTTTTTTTATATTGTGGAGAACGTCCTAGTCTCAGTAGTAGTAGACATGGCTAGGATTTATCCGAGCGCTATTCCCACAATAGCCGCTGTAGCTCAAATGGTAGAGTGCAGGGGGCCTAACCTTGAGGTGCTGGGTTCGATCCCAGCCAGTGGCAACAATTTTTTTCTGTCAATTTGTTCTGTATGTCTCTCACAACACTCGCTCCTTACAGAGATGGCGAGCAGATCTTGCTCCTTCTCCAACCAAGCTGAAACATGCGGCCCACTTAGGTGGTGGTAGCTGTTGTGCACGATACTTCGCTCCTCTCTCTGTCCCTAGTTTGTAAGTTTGGAGTTCACACGTAAGTCCCGTCACCCGTCACACACGTCACACGTCACTTTCCCTGATAGACTGCGTCTTGACGGGACGGTCAAGTTTAAGGAAGAGTCTGCTGAGAACTCAGTCTTCAGTGCTAGTCTAGAATGCTAGGATCTTTATTCCGAGGCGTCATTACCCGCTAAAGCGCTGGTAGCTTCACAACTTAGAGTTGCAAGGGGCTAACCTCTGACGAGGTGCTGGGTTCGATCCCAGGCCAGCTGGCAACCATAATTTTTTCTCCTGTCTATTCTCTAATGATGTCTCTCACACACTCGCCTCCTTACAGACCGATGGCGGAGCCAGATCATTGCCCTCTCCCACTAGCCGAGGCTTGCCGGCGCGGCCACTTTAGGTCGGTGGTCAGCTGCTGCGCTGCACGATAACTTCGCATCCTCTCTCTGTCCCATTTGTAAGGTTGTTCTGGCAGTTCACACGTAAGTCCGTCACCCTCCACACGTCACTTTCCCTGATAGACTCAGTCTGACGGGACGTCAAGTTATAAGGAAGGAGTCTGTGAGAACGTAGTCTCAGTAGCATAGTAGAATGGATAGGGATTTACTCCGAGCGTTTCCCACAATAGCCGCTGTCTAGCTCACATGGTGGTGCAAGGGGCCAACCTTGACGTGCCTTGGTTCGATCCAAGCCACAGTGGCAACCAATTTTTTTTCTGCTCAATTTTTCTGTATGTCTCTCACACACTCGCTTCCTTACATATACAAGACTTTAGCATTAAGTTGCAAACACTGCGTTTTAAACGCGACAGCTTGAAGTCCATGCAGCCGAGTAACTTGGCTTGTTCATATTAAACGTTGTCAGCAAATTCCACATTCCAAACCAGTTGGGTTGTTGATGAACTCATGAACTCGGACATGTATACGGTATATCGAACCTCTCTTTGCAAGTTTTACAACGAAATAAACCTGGGAGTCCTGAGTTTGTATTGTGAACCAATCTCATGTGTATTTTGTAACCCCTAGCTAAACCTGCATTGGCTAATTCATTTGAAAGTGAGCTGGACGGCCAACGCACTGCTCGATGAATGAAGCTGCCGGTGGGATGTCTTATTTTTATCAGCAAGCGGCGGTGGATTATTTCTCCGGCTTATTATAACTAATTTTAACTGGTTTGTCGTGATTCGATTTTGTGCTGGCTGCGTTTCATCTGGCGAAAAAGAACATTTATTATGTATTTGGAACATAAAACATTTGTATTTAAAGTCAAATTGTCGTAATATTTTTCGTACTCATCAAACATTCTCATTTGTCTCGCTGCGAGGTTCCAGCTCAAGCGGAACCTCCATCCGTGAGTAATTGTGATCTTGAACTGGAGTATAAGATGTAGCACTCGCGTTCTTGTTTGGATGACCTCCAGTTGAATTGTCATAAGTTGAAAAATGCATATAACTTGGGCCGGGAGAGGGAGATGTACCTTTCTGGGAAGCTTCAACTGTAAAATAAAAGTTAACGTGCAATAAATAAAGGAATATTATTAAGTAATACATAGAATGCTGGTTTTCATATAAATATCACTC
This sequence comes from Orchesella cincta, assembly GCA_001718145.1. Classification (NCBI taxonomy): domain Eukaryota; kingdom Metazoa; phylum Arthropoda; class Collembola; order Entomobryomorpha; family Orchesellidae; genus Orchesella; species Orchesella cincta. The sequence continues at coordinate 11,481 of LJIJ01001549.1, forward strand.
ACTCTCATTATCCGTCTGCAAAATGGTATCGTGGAACTGGTCAAGTGGCTCCATATCATCGTGGCTCTCAATTTCAACAGAAGCTCCAAGTTCAGGAACCCCTTCATCATCATCATGTACGAGTTTTGCAATGGCAGAATTCCTACCAGCTCGAGAAAATGAAGATTTTCCAACTATTTCCAAATATTGTTTGTTTTTTGTAGTTGATTTCTTTTTATGGGTTCCTTTTTCATTCTTTCTTTTGATCTGATTGGGTCCACATTGCGGGCGTTTATGAATGCGAAACTTATGTATCTTCAGAAATTTAAGGGTAGAAAAACGCTCAAGACAAATTTTACATTGAAAGGGGCCGATAAGATGCCGCACGGTGTAATTCGTTTCTCTGCTCCAGAAAAATTAGAAGTCAGACTTGATTCTCCTACTGAAACTACTTCCTGTTCACTTATCATCTCCCGGGTAAAAGCATCGTCTGTCATGGAAGTCAGCTCTGCTTCAACTTGATCATTATCGTTTTCTCTGCCAACTTCAACTTCTTCTTGTGAGATCTGCTCATTAACTTGGGAAGATTTGAGCGTTGAAACAGTTGAGACAGCTTCTGGTTGCGGGTTACGTTCATCTTCCGGAATCGAATTTTCAAAAGTAACTTCTTCAACCATCGCTCCATTTTGCTCTCCGTCTAATGATGAGTTTAATGCCATTTCAACTTCAACTGGCTCATTCGGAACTGAGGAAGAATCCTGCGCATTGTTTTCTGCAACCTGGCTATGCGAACAGTCAGTCTCGTCATTGTAAGTATCAACCTGTGTCCCATCATCATAATCATCATGATTATTAGGTTGATTGAGGTTGCAAGCACGAGCACTTGTTCGTACTCCCTTTTCCATGTCTCTCTCTGGATGCAGTATTGATGAAACCTCGTTTTCAAAAGCTCCATGATCGTGATCATTCATTTCATTCATCTCGTCTTCAACTTGGAGCTCCATGTTTGGAGGAGGACTTTCCATCTCTTCCACTTTGACAATAACTTCAAGCTCGTATTCAACATCACTATTATCATATTCAATAGGAAGGTCAATTTGAAGCTGTTGATTCTCAACCCAAATTGTTCTCCTTTTTTGCTGAGGTTTTGACACAGGAACTGTGTCAGTGACCAGGACGGCTTTAACTCCTCTATCAGTTAGTTTGGAGGAGGACTGCTCATTATCTTGAGCGTTGGCAGCCTCCTCCCAGGGTTGATCTGTCTGAATTTGCTTATCTGCAAACGAAACTGCTTCACTGGCTAATACGGCATCAGACTCATTCATCATTTTCAGACTTATGTTCTCTTGAATTTGGTCAACCATCTGAGTTTCACGATCACCATCCTCAACTAAATTTTCAACTGAAACTACTTGCTCTGCGTTCAATGACGAATTTGGAAGCCTTCCTTGCTCATCAAGCTCATTTTGAACTGAGGAAGAGTGACGAGTGGGATTCTCAACACATTTATTGGAAGCACGTGCATCAGTCGTAACTTGCTTTGTAGCATTCAGTTGTTTTCTCTTTTTGCGACGCCGTTTTTGATGATAATTTTTAGGAACAACAGCTTTTGGGTGGAGTGGAAGAGACAGGTGAAGAATTGCAAGGAAAGCCATCAATTCTTCCTTTGTCCGAGTCTCGAAAAGAGGGTCATATATTTTCCCTAGACCTGAATTTGTTAGAAGCTCCTGATTTTTGTCAGTCTTATCAATGGTAATTGGAGGTGATGTAGTTCCATTTACTAAAGCGTTGTCATGAGTTTCATTCGTCCCGGCTTCAAAAAGTTCTCCGTTTGGACATGAACTTTGAGCACAAACTTCCACAATCACATATCTTCCACCAACATCTTCTTCTCTATCAATTACTTCGAACGAGGGATGCACATCACCTCCTTGAGACCTGGGAATCTCACCCCAATCATCTTTATCTTTGAGCTCATCATCATCATCAACTAGATGATCAACTTGTTTATCAAACAAAAGAACTGCTTCACTGGCATCGATGGCTTCCTGTTCATTGATTATTTTCAGACTGAAGTGTTCTTTAATTCGGTCAACCATCTGGGCTTCTACTTGTCGCTCTTCATAAACTTCTCCATTTGAATTAGATTGACAATTCGATAGTCCAGAATTATCAAATTCTATTTCATCATCAGATTGGGCTACAGTCCCAATAACTTCTTCACTTTCTTCATCCTCTTCTACTGCAATCTTGTTCAAAACCAGTTTTGGAAGTGAAGAGCTGAGGTGTTTCGCGGAGCCATTCAACAGTTCATTTATCAACTTTTGAATTTTTTGATACACCACGTTCCCGTCAAGGTCCTCCTCGTTTTGACACTGATATCCGAACTCAGGGTGAGAAGACGAAACAATTTTTGCAGCTCTCATAACTTCGAAAAGCTGCCTCACCATCCAGTCCAGCTGAAGCCGTAAATTCTCCCATTGAACAAATAGATCACAAAAAGTGTTTACCAATTTAAAACAGTCATCACAGCTTAAAAAATGCCCGTCGGTAACATCAACACGAGTTTTAATCTGAATATCCAGATATTGTGCTAACAACTGGAGGAATTTTGGTGAATTGTCGTCTCCATTTCGAATTGTGACGGTGGAAACCTTTTTGTAGCAGAATATACATGGACAAGTTGTCAGTTCTGTCATTGTAAAAGGTTTAAAATTAACATTTAAAATAAAACTAGAGTGCGTTTAGCAAAGCGTGCTCGTTTGGAATGACAACAAGTGCAGCTGATGCTTATATATAATGCTATGAATTGTTTTGGTTTGGTATACGGCGTGGTTGTCAGTTCTCTACCCGTCTCGCATTATGCATTACAAGCAAAAGAATACCTATTTCCCCTAAAGAACTCCGAGGCCTTTTTCTCAATCATCATCATCACCATCAGCTCGTCCGAAAGCTACCTATTTATGTGGATACTTTTTTATGCATTGCATTCAAACTTGCATGCTTGTTGCCACCAAGAAGCAAATCTTATTTTCATGAAATGACTTTACAACTGAAAGAGCATCAGTAAAACATCGAAATCCTGAATTTATTTCAAATTGTAATGAAAAATAAACCAAAGCATATAATATGGTCATTTTTTAAATTTAATATGACTGTGTGATAAACGTCAATGTGAGTCTGGAGCTCTGTTCCACAATAATTTAATAATTAATCAATTCATCTCCCATATTCACACACATACGATGCGGATGCACAAAAAAATGCATACTGATTACTTTTCAACTTCATAAAAATTATATAAATGAACAAAAACTGAATAATTTGAACATATAATGTATTCTGATGCATAAAAAAGTAGATCCAAGCGAGCAAAATTTTACTTCCGATACCGGGAATCGAACCCGGAACTGCTGGGTGAAAGCCAGCTATGCTAACCATTACACCATATCGGACAGTTGATATGGGAGTAGATTGTAATGCAATCCTGTTCCACGGCTGTCATGCATGATCTAAAACCAATATGCTCATGTTTCACACAATTCTAGATAAGCAAGTGGGTTCATTTCAGATTTTAACCATTTCAACACACGTAGTTATGATCGGATCAAGGATTTTTTTAATTATATTCTATTTATTTAAATGAATTTGATCTTAAATCAGTAAGTTGCTGATTTTTATGATTGCTTCAAAGAATGATTGTTTTTTACATTAAAAAATAGTGAATTACGCAGAAAGGCAGCAATATGAGCAGTAAATAGCTGGGTGAACAACTTAATACGATATATTTTGTATAATTTTTTAAATAAACATTTCTTGTCGGCAATATATAAGTTATTTATGTATGGCATCACAAATTACTTAAGCGTTTGATGGTGAATGTGGTAATGGTAGCAGTTGAATCTACGTGCGATTTCACTTGGTTTGCTGTCCTTCTCATTGATTTCCTTATTTAGCTTGGATTTGCGTATGATGATGTTGATGATTGTCGAATTCTCATTTCTTCTAGGAAGCTGCAATGATACACTCCTCCCATCGGAATTGGGGTGTCTCCTGAGAACTTGCGTGCTCGAGTTGATAAGCTTCCAATTGTGAGTTATCCAGCAAGACGTCGGCACCAAACACAGATGTACGGTTGGGAATAGCTGTTTTCAGCTCTCTCTTTCTCATCGTTTTCGACAGCTCAGACAAGTCTGGGTTTTGGTTTGGTTTGGTGTCTGTATTCCTGAACTGCCTTCTGCAATACGTCTCTTCATCAATGAAAACTAGATCATCATGATCACGACCACAAACACGACTGTGCGGCGACGCGAGCAATCTGCAAATGCAATTCGAAGCACGGCCGTGGCAGGATCATAGAATTACTGTTATTTGGTTGTGTTATAAGTATTCGTATCTAAAATTATAACTTTAATTTATTATGTAATTGAAAACTTGCAAAAATATTATGACATAAATTTACGCTTGTTTAACTCATGAACATTATTCGTAAATAGTAACGTGGTAACATATAATTTTTATATAAATACATGGAAAAATATAGAGAATTACAGATTACAATGGTTGATATTATGAATTATAAATATTTAAGCGTATTTTGCAACAGATAATTCCGGTAACTTGTCTATTTACACAGTTGACTATCATCAGAGGCAAAATTGCTTCTTATGGCACTGTTTTGTTGGTGATTATTTAAATGGGTTTTCGTTTGGTGTAGGTTGTTTCACATTCTTTCAAGTCAGATTTGTGCCTTGTAGACCGTTGAGAGGTGAGCTGTTGCTGCTGCTTCAACGGGTTTTCTTTGTCGTTCGAGCATCCGTAGAATCATCGGCAAAATACAATTAAAAGTGGTTAAAAAGAAGAAGGTAAGGAAATGAAGTTTTATTTAAATGATCGTTATGCTTACTTCTCAAAATATTCTCATCTGGGTCCAGCTCTATTGACTGGGAAAGAAAGGGTCTTTGTCCTTCTCTCACCTGGTTGGTGTGAGTCTCCAGATGAGTTTGGAGTTCTGCCCGATCTCCAGTTTCAAAACTACAATGAGCACAAACGAAGTACAAGCTATCTGCAACCTCCATCCCTGATTGAAGTTGGGGAGACGGCTCGGGAACGGGAATCGTTGAGATTGATTCTGTCATGTTCATACATGGATCTGCAAGGTATAATTTTTTAAAAATCAAATACATATAACTAAACGTAATGTTTCAAAGCAATATTTTCTCAATTCTCAATGCATACCATTAAAAACTCCAATGTTCTCCTGATGAGGAGATGGTTCGAGTTGTCCAGGAAGAGTTGGAGGTGTCTCATTCAACCCCAGCTCAACAGATTCAGACTCCACCTCTCCAGGTTCAGCCTGCTGCTGGGTGCTGATTTTGTCTCCAGTTTCCGTAGGATTACCCCTCTCCGCAATCTCTTGTTGTCGCCGCCTATCATAATTTCTATTTGGAGGTTGTTGAGCACTGTGCTTTTGGAGGTAATGCCGTTTTAGCTCTCCAACTCCTCCAAATTCAAATGAACATCCTTTGCATTTCCATTTATTTTTCTTTTCTGTGTGGCATTTAAACTTCGCTTCCCCTGTGTGTGTCTTTTGGTGACGTATCATATTATGTCGAATAGTAAAACTTTTGTAACAACCTTTCACACCACATTTGAATAATTTACTTGGACTTTTAGGAATGTTGCAAGTTTTTGTAGCTTTACTCATTGTGCTGGAAGAACGCTCCTGCACGTTGTTGAGCTGTTTTTGTTTTGACGATGAACTCTCAACCGTTTCCGTAGAGGATAATGCACCATTTTGGACTGTATCACAAACATTTTTGCCTGATTCCTCGGCTGTTGAACTGTATCTTATATTTTCGGCAAAAAGAGCCTTGTCAGATTTAAACCGTTTTCCGTGAAAGATCTGCATATGGTAGCGGACACTCTCACTTTTCAGTTTCCTGTTGCAATGAGCACAATCATAGGACAAGATTTTGTTGTGAACCTCTCTCATGTGAATGGCCAGAGCTTCATGATTTTTGGGGGAGGTTTGGCAAATGGGACAATTTACTCCAACTACCTTGCGACTCAGTGACGATGATGATGGCTTTGGTGCTCGTCGGGGACGGAGAGTTCCTCGTTTGGGTTCTGTACCCCGTTTTTGAGAAATGTAACGCCTTGCCAATGTTCTTCCCTTGGAAACTTTGTTTGGTTTATGAGAGGCTGATTTCTTTTCAGACAATCTTGGACGTCCTCTCTTTCTTTTGGCTGGAAGTTCTGACACCGTATTTTCTGGGGCTGAATTTGAAACTTGGACGGCTTTATTAGCGTGGAATGCTGAGGCTTCATTTATCATTTCGAGACTAAAGCTGTCATCCTTCTTGGTAGTCGACTCCATTTGTTGTTCTTCATACACATCTCCAGCTGAGGGAGACTCCCTTTCATGCTGTTGAATATGGGCGTTAGCTCGTGCTTGGTTGCTAAATGTCCTTCGGCACTTTGGACACTTGAAAAGGTTCCGTAATGAGATGAGCACTTTCTTTGAAGCTTGAGCATTAATTTCCAGCAGGTTGACACTGACTTCACCAACGCTATCATTCACGTCCACGTCAATTACTTTGGGTGACACATCCACATCACCTTCAAGAGCTTTGGAGTTTGTCTCAAGTAAATGAGTAGTTGCTGATGAAGGTAGTTCATATTTTCTTTTGGGGTTTTTGTCCAAAGTTTGAGAATTATCAATTTCTAGGGAACCTTTGATTTCTTTATGAACACAAGACTTCTCTGACAATTTTGGGCGTCGTCTTTTTCTCTTGACTGGCTTGGGGTCACAATCATGAGCTTCTCCAGCTGCAGTATGCTGCTGAATTTGAGTGTCCGTACGTGCTTCGTTACATGATGCTTCCAGTTCATTCTCAACACCACTTTCACTACCTTTACCAAGAGTTTCATTTATTTTCACATTAATTAATACTTTCGGCACACCTGCTTCAAAAGATTTGACGTGTGCATCAAGCGAAGAAATTGCGGTTTTTGGTAATATATCATCTTTCTCCTTCCCCTGATAATAATCGTCATTAAATTGATGTTTAATGGTTGATGATGGCAGATCATCTTTGTCCGGATGAAAATGATCATCAGCACAAGTTTGAACTTGCTTATGCGCCTTCCAAAATTTCTTCACTTTACGGTGAACAGGTTTTCCTGTAAATACTTCTGATTGTGGGAGAGATAATTGAAAAACAGCGACGAAGCTCATTAACCGCTGCATTATTTCAAAATTAACCACACTGTTAACAGACTCAGGCACTTCCTTATGAATTTCATCTTTGTTTGGGATTCTTTCTAAAACGACTCTTGGGAAAGAAGAATTAAGCTTTTTCTTGCAACCCTTTAAAATCTCTTTTCTAAGTTTTTGAATATCGTAGTAAACTTTATTTGAGTCATTAATTCCATAATGGTTTTTAAATTCACTCACACGAGAAGGAACTCTTCCAGCAGCTTTTATGATCTCAAACAGTTCTCGAACTCTCCACTCCAACTGGAGACGTAATTTCTCCCATTGAGCATAAAGTTTTCGAAAGAACTCTCCCATCTCGAAACAATCATCACAACTCACAAAATCTTGAGTTTCCACTGGAATTTTTAATGGTATTTCCAGAAATCGTGAGAAAAACTGTAAAAATTCAAGGGAATGATTGCCCTCATGACTTCCATCCAGAGCGGAAACCGGTTTATAACAATATATACACAAGGAGTTATTTTGACACTTGCCCATTTTCAAAACGATATGAAACTGAAAAATATTTTGTTTATTTTGAGGCCGGAACTCACATGTGGCTGACAATGACCACAATTGAGAATACATTGACTTCTCTCTCGAGTTGTTGTGTATAATTGTTTGCAAGCAAAACAACACAAACAAGCATGGTTGAGAATACAACTTGTTGGCCTTGTTGCACCTTTCATCATCATCATGTTTCAGAGTAGGTCTTGGATTTGGTATCGCATTCCTGACTTTTTATACCTACTTTTCATGATAACGACAAAGGACACGGCTACATTATGCAAAAAGTAACTAGTTGACAGCATTTCGAATGCAAAAACCCATGTAACTAGCTACATATTAATCAGTTAAACGTAAAAGTGATTTTGTTTACTTCGGAATTAAATGAAAATTGAAAGAGTTCACCAAATTCTCCAACTGGAGACGTAATTTCTCCCATTGAGAATAAAGCTTGTGAAAGAACTCCCCCGTCTCAAACCAGTCATCAGTACTCACCAAATCTGGATTTTTTACAAGGATCTTCAATGAAATTTTCGGAATTCCTGAGAAAAACTTCAGAAAATTCATTGGAATACACCTACACCGTGTTTATTTGAGTAATCTTGAGCTTTGAAGCAAAATATGTGTTTTTATCCGCATGTTCAGCCTATTAAACCGGTTTTGCTCACGTAATTATTATTTTCATATTTTTATGTTGTGTTTCCCAATAAACAGTCACGGTCTCTGGAATTTCAATACATGTCGGGTAAAATTGGATCATCATTTCATGAACTTTAGTTCCCAATCATCAATTTGAATGAAAGGACGTTGTCAACACGTATCATAATTTAAAATGCAGAAAAGCTGAAATTAATGCTCTTGAACAAAAGCTCAAAAAAATATTAAAGAATTTAAGCAATAAAAAAATTAATATGTATTTAACTAAAACTTGATTTTTACATACAACACATAATACACGAAAACCAAATTGTTTGATAGTCTAAATTGCAATTATTTAAGCGTATTTTGGCACTGCTACTTCTAGTAACTTGTATATTTAAACAATCCGTTATAATTGCACTGAAAGAACATGTTGATATGGCACTGTTTCGCTGAACGAGTATTCGAATGGGCTTTCTCTTGGTATAGGTGACTCCTGGACCGTTTATACGTAACTTGTGGTTGTTGCTTCAATGGGGTTCATTTGTATTTCCTCTTCAGGAGAATCATCTACAAAACGCATTTAAATGAGGATAAAAATAAGATGTGGATTAACTCCGAGTTATAAAGTTATATATAAATTGTTTCTACTAACTTCTTAACTCATTCTCATCTCTAGATCTGCCACCATTGACTTGGCAGTATGAATGATCGGGGTGGGCTTCAAATCCTCCACTACCGGAGCTTTCATTAAGAGGTTCAAAACTGTTTTCAATTGTGGGTTCTTCTCCCACCTGGTTGGTGTGAGTCTCAAGATGAGTTTCGAGTTCTTCCCGATCTCCAGTTCCAAACGCGCAATGAGCACACAATAAGTACAGTCTCCTTCCTCTCTCCACCACGGATTGGAATTGAGCTGACAATTGGGAAACATGAAATGGTTGGAATCGATGCTGCAAAGTTAGTGCCTGTATCTGGGACATAGTCTTGATTAAAACGACTTATATTACAATAAAAAGTGGAAGTTGTATAGGAATAATTTTTAATGCATACCGTTAGAAACTCTATTCTGGTGGGCAGATTGTTGGAGCTGTACAGAAGACTGAACATCCGTTGCAGATGTCTCATTTGACCCCAGTTCAACAAATGCTCCTTCCACGTCTGGCAGACTCCACTGTTTCCACTTCAGCCTCATTTAATTGAATATTTGGAGCTCTATGCGTTTTAAAATGGATGAACAACGCCTTCTTGAGGAACAAAGCGCCTGACAACCCCCTTGGGACAAACATACTTCACACAGTTTGATTTCCTTGGCCGCTTGCTCTTCGTGAACGATTTTCATAATTTTTTCATGAACTCTAAACATGTGGTATTTAAATTGGGGATGTAGCAAACTGTTTCTTGCAAGGTTGCACTCGTATTTACAACGGTTTCCACACAATGTTCAGCTCTTTTACGGTCACTTAGCTGGGACGAGCGTGGAAGGAACTTCCATCACGGGATCCCCATTTCCGTGTCTACGTTCAAAGTAGGATTATCTAAGTCTTCAAGCTCATGTTTGATGGGGCTGATGATTTCCCTCTTCTTCTGGAGTCACATTTGATGACGGAATTTGTTCCTCAGTTTCATCAAAGTTTCCACTGAGATGGTGGTGGTGCAAATGTTCGGGCAGGAGGCTGACAGCTGCTCGTATGGGGTTTCAAACTGGAATAGTTGGAAAGGAACGTTGGGAGGGTCTACCTTGGAACATGCCTTGCCTCTCCGGCACTTCACTGGTCCTACTCGTCGAAGACATTGGATCTGGCTCCTGCTCGTTTTTGTGATTCGGTGGTGGTGATAATTCAAGCGTCTCTGTACAGAGTAATGAATTATTCTGGATTTCAACTCCACTGAGGGGACTCTCCATACCCGCGATGACTGTAAAAGAACTCTCACCAGATTCTCCACCTATCGAACTGTATCTTATACTTTCAGCAAAAAGGGCCTTGATTGATTTAAACCGTTTTCCGTGGATGAAATACATATGGGTAGCTGACAGTCTCAAAGTCCTCAATTTCATGCTGCAATGGAGACACTCGTAGGCTAAGATTTTGCGGTGAGAATGTCTCATGTGGATGGCGAGAGCCTCCCGATTTTTAGAGGTGGTTTGGCAAATGGGACACTTTACCCCAATTGGGTATAAGCTCTGGCGTCTCGTTTGATGAGGATAGCTTTGTTGCTTGTAGTGGTCGGGGACCGACTCCTCTTTTGGGGGTTGCATCCAATATTTGAGATTTATCAATCGAATTTCTTGCTTCTTCAGCTGAACCATGCTGTTGAATGTGAGCGTCGCTTCGTGTCTCGTTGCACTTCGCTGGCACTTCAACCTCAACACCATTTTCACAAACTTCACCAACACTTGCATTTAATTCTACTTCAATTCCGTCCGATGATACTGACAGACCCACTTCAAGAGGATCGGTGGAAGCGTCAACTAAGGAAAATACGGTTTTTGGTAAGACATCATCTCTATCGTTGTCCGGATGAAAATCATGATCAGAGTCAGTCTCTGTACAGAGTAATGAAATATTTTGGGTATCAACTCCAACTGAGGGACTCTCCATGCCGCTGTGATTGGTAAAAGAACTCTCACCAGATTCTCCATCCATTGAACTAAATTTCATATTTTCAGCACTTAAAAGGGCCTTGTAAGTTTTAAACACTTTTCCGTGAAGGAAATACATGTGAGTCTTGAATCCCTCCATTGTTTTTAATTTCGCGTTGCAACGGAGACACTCGTAGGCTAAGATTTTGCAGTGAGAATGTCTCATGTGGATGGCGAGAGCCTCCCGATTTTTAGAGGTGGTTTGGCAGATGGGACACTTTACACCAATTGGATACAAGCTCTGGCGTGTCATTGATGACGATGGATCTGTGGATCGAGATGGTCGGGACGAAGTCTTCTTTTGGGGGTTACATCCAACCTTTGAGATTTATCAAGCCCTTTCCAAATTATTTTCTTGGGACGTTTGCTTTCTTTAGGAATAAAAGACTCAGACAATTTTGGACGTCCTCTCATTTCTGTTGAGTGGCTTGGGGTCGCAATCATTAGCTTCTCCAGATGAAGCATCCTGCTCAATTTGAGCGTCGCTACGTGTTTCGTTGCACGACGCTGGCACTTCAACCTCAACACCATTTTCACTAACTTCACCAACACTTGCATTTACTTCTACTTCAGTTCCTTCCGGTGATACCGGCCCATTTGCTTGAAGAGGCATGGTGGAAGTGTCAACTGAAGATACTACAGTTGGCAATGTATTAATTAGAGCCTCTTTATCTTTGTCCTGATAAACATCATCATCACGAGCGCATGTTTGAACCCCTTTCTCAACCTTCCAATATTTTTTCACTTTGCGCTGGACAGGATTTTCTGTAGGTGCAACTAAATGTGGAATGGATAATTGAAAAACAGCGACGAATGTCATCATCCGTTGAATTATTTTGAAATTTTCAAAACTATCGACAGGCTCAGGCACTTTCTTAACAATTTCATCTTCGTTTGGGATTCTTTCCAAGACGACTCTTGGGAAAGAAGATTTAAGCTTCTTCTTGCAACCTCCTAATATCTTTTTTCTCAGATTTTGAATGTCGTAGTAAGCTTTGTTTGAGTCGTCACCATCACCATCCTCCTCATTAATTTCAAACTGGTTTTTAAACTCACGGACACGAGAAGGAACCTTTCCAGCAGCTCTTATGATTTCAAACAATTCTCGAACTCTCCACTCCAACTGGAGGCGTAATTTCTCCCATTGAGAATAAAGTTTGCGAAAGAACTCTCCCATTTCGAAACAATCATCACAACTCACGAAATCTTGATTTTCCACTGGAATTTTTAATGGAAATTCTAGAAATCGTGAGAAAAACTGTAAAAACTCGAAGAAATAATTACCCTCGTGGCTTCCATCAAGAGCGGAAGCCGGTTTGTGACAAAAAATACACAAGGAATTATTTCGACACTCGCCCATTTTTAAAACGATATAAAACTGAAAAATCTTTTGTTTTTATAGCAGAGGCTCACATGCGGTGGGTGAAATGACCACAATTCAGAATACATTGACTTCTCTCTCGAGTTCTTGTGTATAAATGTTTGTAAGCAAAACAAACAAGCATGGTTGAGAATACAACTTGTTGCACCTTTCTCCTTTCATCATCATCATCAGGTTTCAGAGTACGCCTTGGTTTTGGTATCTCATTCCTAACTTTTTATACCTTCTTTCCATGAAGACAAAATTAGAGTTTCAGCTTACAAAACCGGTTTTTCTCATGTAAATCTCATCATTTTGTGCTGTGTTCACTGTAGTAAGCCATGGTATTTGATACTTGAGTAACTCTTTTCGACAGAATTGAGTCATCAATGTTTGATCACCATTTAATTTCATGAGCAAAACGACACTTCCCAATCATTAACTTGAACGAAAGGACATTGGCATCACAGGTGATAATTTATAATACAGAATAGGTGAAATTAATGCTCCAAAACATCATCACCATCAGCTCTTCCGAATGCTACTTTTTCATGGATTGCATTCAACTTACATGCTTGTTGCCACCAAGAACAAATCCGATTTTCATGAAATGAATTCACAACTGAAAGAACATTGTTAACGTCGAAATCATGAATTTATTTTAAATTGTAATGAAATAATACACCAAAGCAAATAATATCGTCATTGTTTAAATTAATATGACTCAGTGATAAGCGTCAATGTGAGTCTGGAGCTCCACAATATTTTAATAGTAATTAATCAAGCTCCCTATCCCTGCACACGTAAACTCACACGATACGGATGGACAAAAACTGCAAACTGATTAATTTTCAACTTCATAAAAATTTAATAAATGAATAAAACTGAATAATTTGAAAGTATAATGTATTCTGATGCATAAAAAAGTAGATCCAAGCGAGCAAAAGTTTACTTCCGATACCGGGAATCGAACCCGGAACTGCTGGGTGAGAGCCAGCTATGCTAACCATTACACCATATCGGACAGTTGTTGTGGAGAGTATTGTAATGCAATCATTCCACGCTGCTGTCATGCTCCAAAACCAATACTCATGTTTCACACAATTCATAGGCAAGCAAGTTGGTTTATTTCAGATTTTAACCATTTCAACTTTACATGATCGGATAAGGGATTTTTTATTATAATTTATTTATTTAAATAAATTTTATCATAAAAACTGATCTTAAATTGTGTGTTTGCTCATTTTATGAGAGTTTCAAGAATGATTCGTTACATTAATAAAATTGGGAATAATGCAGAGATACAACAATATATAAAGTAACAGGCTATGCGAACTATGTACATAATCCGATATAGTCGGCAATATATAAGTTATTTATAGCATCACAATTTACTTAGGCGTTTGATGGTGAACGTGGTAATGCATAGATTGAATCTACGTGTGACTTCATTGTGTTTGCTGTCCTTCCCTTTTAGCTTGAATTTGCGCAGGATGATGTTGATGATTGTCGAAACATCTCATTTCTTCTTGTAAGCTGCCAAGATACACTCGTCCCATCGGACTTGTGGTGTCTCTTGCGAACTTGCGTGCTCGAGTTCGAGTTGATGAGCTTCCAATTGTGAGTGATCCAGCAAGACGTCGGCACCTTCTTCAAAATCACATGTAGGTTGCTCTGCTGAAGAATTATTTTGGTGTGTTTGAAAAGTACGAGAGGGACCGGGTATTTGGTCAATGTAGGTGATTTCTTCTTGAGCTTCACCTGGTGGATTGTTATGAGTCTCCAGATGAGTCTGAAGTTCACCCTGATCCGCAGTTTCAAACGAGCAGTGAGCACAGAGAAAGTAAATGCTGTCATCTAGCTCCATCCCAGACTGAAGTTGTGGAGAGGGTGACGGGACAGGAACTGGAATGGTTGGGACTGGTGCAGGAACAGCGGAATCTGCAAAACAAATAGTTTTCAAACATAAGCAAATGTAATTGAAATATATATTAGAAATCATATTTTTGCTACTGTTTACCGTTCATAACACCAATAGCTTGCTGCATAAATGACTGAGGTGGTGGTTCGAGAGGTTGCAGTCCCGATCCAGATGTCTCACTCAACCCCAGGTCAACATATTCGTCTTCCACCTCAATCACATCTACTTCCCTTTCACCCTCATTTGATTGAGTAGTACTTCGTCCATGCGTTTTGAAATGGAGCACCAGTTCTTCCTGAGAAGCGCAACGCACCAAGCATCCCACCTTTGGGCACACATATTTCCACACTGATTCATCTTCTTGATTTTCTTCTCCCTGCTGCTCTTCATCCCGAATTTGCAAAACTTTTTGGTGAACTTTAAACATGTGATGCACAAACTCATTGGATGTTTCAAACACTTTTCCACACGGTTTACAGCTGTATTTAACAACAGGTTGTTGCCCATGTTCGGTTCTCATGTGCTCACTGAGTTGGGAAGCGAGAGTGAAGGAACCTTGGCAAACTACACACTTCCAAGATTCCGTCTGCGTGTTTTCACCTTCGCAATCCGAATCAAGAGTGACTACAGGTGGCTCTCTTGATTCAGAATGATCAATGTCATCAACCTCAGCAGAAGCATAACTCCACCTCACATGGTTTCCAGTCATCACCTCTTTCTTGGTCTCAAACCGCTTCCCATGACGGAGAGCCATGTGTTTTTTGAAAGATTTCAACTCCGAATATTTGCTGCTGCAAGAAACACACTCAAAGACAACTCTTTGGTTGTGGGCACCCAACATATGATTGATAAGATGGACGGGATGACCAAAAACAGATTGACAAACATTACAAGAAATTAGCAGCGGTATTCCTGACCGCTTCTTCTTACTTTTCTCACCGTCGTGCTTCTGGTGGTGAATTTTCAAGTTGGTTTTGCTCGTGTAGGATTTGTCACAACCCTCAAAATTGCAGACAAACCTTCTATTATAATGTTTCGGAGTTATGGTAATTGGTTTTTCAACCATGTTGGAGAGAGAGAACCGAATTGCCCCATGATGAAGTTTATAATGTCGTGATAAATACGCAGACTTGAGAAAGGAGAGCTGACAAAACTTGCATCGGAATGGGGCTGGTCGTATGTGCTTCCAGTAATGATTTTGAAGCAATTGCTTTCTTGCAAACTTTTGGGGACACCCTTGCCAGTCACATTGGTAAGGTTTTTCGCCAGTGTGGCTCCTTTCATGGACTTTTCGACCTTGTTTGGTTGTAAAACATTTGTTGCAATCGTTGAAGCCGCATTTGAAAAATGTACTCCTTATTTTCGGGACAATTCGCACTTTCGACGAGGAACCGGCAACTGGAGCTGATTTTGAGACCCGAGTCGAAGGCCCGGGTTCTTCGGAGGTTTTAGGATGAGCTGATCCTTCAACCGTTTCAGCTGAAGATGGGGAATCATGATGATCATGATGATCATCCATACCGTGTTGATTTTCAGTATGATTATCACCTGTGTAGCTGTAGCTCACATTTTCAGAACTTAATAGCGTCTTGGTTGTTTTGAAGAACTTCCCGTGAATGAAATACATATGAGAGCCGAATCCTTCCATAGTTTTTAATTTAGTTCTACAATGCTTACATTTATAAGCAAGAATATGACGGTGGACCAGTTTCATGTGGTACTCAGAGCTTCATGGGACCTTGAAATGATATTACAAACTGGGCATTTGATTGCGCAAATTTCCCTTTGGTAGGAATTAATTTTTGTGAATAATAGTGGTTTTTGAATGGTGCAACGTCTGTTCTTTATCCTTTGGCTCTGCTCGTGGAGGTGATACATGTGAATATGAAGTTTCGCCTCGGTTTCAAAGTTTTGCTCACATTTATCACATTTAAAATGAGGCTGATGACCTTTAACATGTGTACGAAGGACGGAAGCATAGTTAAATCTTTCTTGACAAATTTCACATTTGTAGGGACCTGGAAGACCGGAAATTGCTTTGTGAGCCCGTCTCATATGCAGCCTAAAAGCCACTGTTGAGTTGCACCTACGTCCGCATTGAAGGCACTCAAACGGGGCTTTAATTTTGTGGACAGATCTCATGTGCAAAGTTAGAAGAACTGAAGAATCCAGGGTTGCCTCGCAAATTCGACATTTTGCAGAACTCTTCGAGGTTGTTACTGGATGTGGAGATTGATTATCGGCTTCTGTAGCTGAGAAAGCTTCCTGTTGACTGACCATTTCAAGGTTACAGTTGTCTATGTTCGTTTCCACCTCCAATTGTTCCTCTTCTCCTCTTGGAATGGAGAGGGACTTCCCAGGTGGAGGAGATTTCAGCTTGTCGTCATGCTGTTGAATGTGAAATTTGGCTCGTGCTTCGTTACTGAATGTTCTCGGACATTTTGGGCATTTAATAAGATTTCGCAGGGAGATGCCCACTTGTTGATAAAACGGAGCTGGTAACGATCTATAACCTAGGTCAATATTATTAGTTACTGGTTCACTGTCGACTTCCAACACTTCACAATTTACATCAACTTCACTTCCACTTGCTACTACTTCAGGATGTTTGGAATTTGCTTCATATAAATCATCAGTATCATCACCTAACAGAGCTTCTTTAACAACTTCCGTTTGCACTTGTTTATCTACCCTTTCCTTCTGATCAAACTGATAACCTGAAGGAGTTTCTGACTGGTGGAGCGGAAGTGATAAGTTGAAAACTGCAACAAAAGTCATCAACCATTCCATTATTTCAAAACTGTCAAGAGGAACATTTTGGGAAATTTCACCACATTCTTCCTTTGGAATTCTGTCCAAAACGACTTTTGGTGGAAAGGAATTTAACTTGTTTTTGCACCCCCTCAAAAGCTCCTCTCTGAGTTTTTGAATATCACCAATGTTCTCCTCTTCTCCACCATTCTCCTCATTTTTGAACTGAGTTTTAAAATCTTTGACACAAGTTGACACGCTTTCAGCGTCTCCCATTATTTCTAATAATTCCTTCACTCTCCACTCCAGCTGAAGCCGTATAGTCTCCCATTCAGAAAACACATCACAAAATGTCTCCTCTAACCCAAAACAATCATCACAACTCAACAGTTGGTCATCCTCCCGAATTTTGAACTCAATTTTTAGGTAACGCGAGAATAACTTAAGAAAATTAGGTGAATAATTTCCCTTGTGACTTCCATCCAGGGCGGAGGCTGGTTTATAACATAAGAAACACAACGCGTTCTTTGGACACTCTTCCATTTTAAAATTTCACTGAAAAAACTGAAAAATATCCCATATTTAAGTGTATTTAGACTAGAGCTCACTCGCAGCTGGCAATGAAGGTCATTTCCGTTCTGTAATGTTGAATACATTGACTCCCCATTTGAATTGAGTACTGAAGTTTTTGTTTGCAAGCAAACACAGAAGTATGGTTGGGAATAGCTGCTTTCAGCTCTCTCTTTCTCATCGTAATCGACAGCTCAGGCAAGTCTGGGTTTTAGTTTGGTTTGCTGTCTGTTTTTCTGACTGCCTGCTGCAATGCCTCTCTTCTTCAATGAAAACTAGATCATCATGATCATCGAGACCACAAACACGACTGTGCGCGGACGCGTGCAATCTCCAAATGCAGATTCAATGAAAAGAAGCACGGCAGGTTGCAGGATCATGAGTTTACTGTTATTTAATTGTGTCATGAGTATTCGTATCTTAAAATGACAACTCTAATTTATTATGTATTGAAACTTGCAAAAATATCATATAAATTTACGCTTTTTAACTGATGAACATTATTGGTAAATCATAATGGCGTCGTTACACATAATTTTTATATAAATAAATGGCAAATTATAGAGAATTACAATGGTTAAAAGTATGAATTGTAAATATTCAAGCGTATTTTGCTACAGCTCATTCCGGTAACTTGTCCATTTACACAGTTAACTTTATTTGAGCCGAAATGACAATCTCCTTATGGCACTGTTTCGTTGGTGAGTATTTAAATGGGTTTTCGTTTGGTGTAGGTGCTTTCATACTTTTTCAAATTAGATTTGCGCTTCGTAGACCGTTGAGAGGTGAGCTGTTGCTGCTGCTTCAACGGATTTTCTTTGTTGTTCGGGGTTAAAACCGGAATATTTTCTGGTTCTGTTGAGGGTTGTATTTGCTCATCAGGAGAATCATCTGCAAAATACAATTAAAAGCGGTTAAAAAGAAGAAGGTAAGGAAATAAAGTTTTATTTTATTTAATTATCGTTATGCTTACTTCTAAAAATATTCTCATCTGGATCCACTTCCATTGATTGGGTAAGAAAGACGTCACTCTCTCACTTGGTTGGTGTGAGTCTCAAGATGATGTTGAAGTTCTTCCCGATCTCGAGTCTCAAAGTGACAATCAGTACATAAGAAATACAGATTGCCTTCAGGCTCCATCCCGGGTTGGAGTGTAGGTAAGGGTGATAGCTCGGAAATCGTTGGAATTGATGCTTCAATGTTTATACCTGAATCTGCAAAACAAACAAATTTCAAGAAAGGAAGCTTTATTACAAAAAGTAAAGATTTTGAGTCTATTTTCGGAATTTTTAATGCATACCAAGTTGTCCAGGAGAAGTTATAGAAGTTTCGTTCAACCCTACTTCAACATATTCGTGTTCTTCTTCTGAGGGCTCCTTTGATTGAAGCTGTTTTTCATCTAGAATTTCCAAAACTTTTTCATGAACTCGAAATAAGTGGTACTTAAATTGGGCGGATGTAGCAAACTGTTTGTTGCAAGGTTTGCACTCATATTTTACAAGGGCTCGCAAACCATGACCAGCTTTTATGTGATCACTAAGCTCCGAAGCCCGAGAGAAAGCTGATTGGCAAGTGACACACTTCCAAACTTCCGTCTCGTGAAGCCCATCTTGATTTGGGTTGTCAACGTCCGCTTTATCACGATGATGGGTACCCAAATGCATCTTCAAACCAAGTGAATTCCAAAAGGAAAGTTGACAAGGTAGACACCGGAACGGGGTTTGAATTGTGTGCAATCTGTAGTGTTGTTTTAACCCAGGTTTTGTTAAAAACCCGCGTGTACATCGTTGCCACCCACACCTTAAGGGTTTCCGTCCAGTGTGTGTCAATTCATGTCTATTTAAAGCTCCCTTGCTCGTGTAGGATTTATGACACCCTTCGAAACTACATTTAAACCGCCCTTCCACTCCATGAATTCTCAAATGAGCAGATAAATAGGCAGAACTGAAGAAGGAGATCTGACAAAAGGTACATTGAAATGGAGCAGCTCTTGAGTGCTTCCGGTAATGACGTTGAAGAACCTCATGTCTTGCAAATTTCTGGGGACACCCTTCCCACTGGCAGAGATACGGTTTTATGAGTTTTTGCCTCCACGGTTGACATATCGGAGCTTGCGACAATGTAAAACTTTGATTACATTCATTAAAACCAGGTTTGATTGACGAACTCGGTGTTTCGGAGATAATGTAGATTTCCGGAACCTCACTGGTTCTTCTCGTCGAAGACACAGGACCCGGC
The DNA here is from genome assembly GCA_001718145.1 of Orchesella cincta. Taxonomy (NCBI): domain Eukaryota; kingdom Metazoa; phylum Arthropoda; class Collembola; order Entomobryomorpha; family Orchesellidae; genus Orchesella; species Orchesella cincta. The sequence continues at coordinate 31,348 of LJIJ01001549.1, forward strand.
TCCTGCTCGGGGTCACAATCATGATCTTCTCCGGGTGAAGCATGCTGCTGAATATAAGCGTCTGTTGGTGTTACGTTGCAAGAAGTAGGCATTTCAACCTCAACACCATTTTCATTAACTTCACTAACACTTGCAGTTACTTCTACTTCAATTCCTTTCGGCAACACCGGCACATCCGCTTCAAGAGGCTTGGTGCAAGCGGCAGCTGAAGACATTATGGCTGGTAATATATTAAATACCGCATCATTATCTTTGTCCTGATTAAAAACATCGTCATCACGAGAGCATGTTTGAACCCCTTTCTCAACCTTCCAATATTTTCTTACTTTGCGGTGGACAGGATTTCCTGTAGGTGCAACTGGATGTGGAAGGGATAATTGAAAAACAGCGACGAATGTCATCATCCGTTGAATTATTTTGAAATTTTCAAAACTATCGACATGCTCAGGCACTTTCTTAACAATTTCATCTTCGTTTGGGATTCTTTCCAAAACGACTCTTGGGAAAGAAGATTTAAGCTTCTTCTTGCAACCCTTTAAAATCTCTTTTCTCAGCTTTTGAATGTCGTAGTAAGCTTTGTTTGAGTCGTCACCATCACCATCCTCCTCATTAATTTCATACTGGTTTTTAAACTCACGGACACGAGAAGGAACTTTTCCAGCAGCTCTTATGATTTCAAACAGTTCTCGAACTCTCCACTCCAACTGGAGGCGTAATTTCTCCCATTGAGAATAAAGCTTGCGAAAGAACTCTCCAATCTCAAAACAGTCATCACAACTCACGAAATCTTGATTTTGCACTGGGATTTTTAATGGAATTTCCAGAAATCGTGAGAAAAACTGTAAAAATTCAAGGGAATAATTCCCCTCATGACTTCCATCCAGAGCGGAAGCCGGTTTATAACAATATATACACAAGGAGTTATTTCGACACTCGCCCATTTTGAAAATGATATGAAACTGAAAAATCTTTTGTTTTTTACGGCAGTGGCTATCATGCGGCTGACAATGACCACAATTCAGAATACATTGACTTCTCTCTCGTGTTGTTGTGTATAATTCTTTGTAACCAAAACAAACAAGCATGGTTGAGAATACAACATGTTGCACCTTTCTCCTTTCATCATCATCATCAGATTTCCGAGTCGGCCTTGTAACCTACTTTCTATGATCACGACAAACCACTCGACTACATTACATTGTGCAACAGTGACTGATTTACAGAAACAAACCGGTTTTTTCTCATTTCATCTTAAAATGCCAATCTCATTTTCAAAGTTTTTATGTTTGTGTCTTCTTGTAGTCAGCCATCGCGTTTAAAGATTCAATACCTTTCTGTACTAGAATCGGATCACCATCATCATTTTGAGCACAACTGTTTCCCAATCATCAAATTGACACGTGCAATAATTTAGCATGCAGAAGAGTTTATATTTATGCGTCAAATAAGTTATTCTCATAAAATGTGAACAAAAGTAAAAAAGAAAATGATTTATTTGGTAACTAAAAACTTATTTCTGCATACAAGACATAACATACGGAAATAAAATTGATTGTAAGACGAAATAGCAATCATTTATGAGTATTTTAGCACTGCTACTTCCGGTAATTTGTCTATCTACACAATCAACTATAATTTGAATTGATATGACACATTAATTTCTTTCTTTGGAATTACATTTGCACTGCAGAGACCGTTGAGAGTTAATTAGTTGCTGTTGCTACACGCGAAGTTCTTTGTTGGACGGGTCGAAACGGGAGAATTTCTGGGGCTCCTGAAGTCGGTGCTGGTTTTTAAAGAGCAGCATCTACAATATACATTTAAATGAAGTTTAAAAGAAACAATTGGGAGAATAAAGTGTGCTTATTTTTTAGTATTTACTGTTCAAACATTTTCATCTGGATCTGCCTCCATTGACTGAGCGACAAGATTGTTTTCTTCTGTGGTGTCGTCTTCAACCCTTGGTTCGTGAGTCTCAAAATGGGTTTGGAGTTCTCCTAGATCTCCAGTTTCAAAGTGACAATAATCACATACGAAACACAGGTTATCTTCAACCTCCATCCCGATTGGAGTTGAGGTGTGGGTGATAGCTCGGGAATCGTTGGAATTGATGCTGCAATGTTTGTACCTGGATCTACAAAACATACAAATTTCAAGAAAGGAAGTTTTATAGCAAAATGAAGTTTTCAAGGACAATTTACTCAATTTTTAATGCCTACTTAGTTGTCCAGGAGGTGTCTCAATTAACCCCAACAGTACGGATTCTGATTCAGCCTCTTCATTTTCGCGTTCGTGGCTCATTTCTACTTCCATAGCTCGAGCTCACTTTCTTTCTCGTTTGCTTGAAAATTCTGAGCTACTTGGAAACCATGATCAGATGTAATATGATCATTCCTGCAGGGCTCCTGCAGGTAACTCCTTCGTCGGGGTCAGAATCCAGGGCGATGTCTTCGCTGGTTTCTTTAGAAGCAAAATTATTCAGCTTCGCAGTCATTAGCTCGTTGGTGTCACAGGCTGCTCGCTGTTGAGGTTTTGTGGTGGTGTAACTCCAACTGATTAAAACTTCCTCTCACTGATGCTGTTGGACGTCGTCGATAAGTGGGAGAGTTATTTTGGGTATGGTACTCCAGATTGGCGTCTCGGGCTGCTGCTGATTAACTCTTTCTTGGGTCTCTGAGGTGACGATTTCGTTTCCGCATTCATTAAAAGCAGGATTAGCAATCCCTTCACGTTGCTGTTGAGCATGACGTTTATTTGGGAGTTGTTTAACGTTATGTTTTTGGAGGAAATGTCGTTTTAGCTCTTCAACTCCTCCAAATTTAAATGAGCATCCTTTCCATTTACACTGACTTTTCACTTCTTTGTGGACCCGCTGGTGGGATTTCAATCTCCAATAGATGTAAATAATTTATCACAACTCCCTCCGAATTTGCATTTGTAATTCTTCAAAAAAGTATTTTTAGGTTTTCTACCCGCCCACGGGATGTGGTTGGCGACACAGTTTTCTCCGCCGTGGCAGCAACTGTTTCCCCTGTTGATGCTATTGGTATATCATTGGGAATGTCAGCTTCAACTGGAACACGACGATGATGCCTGCCGCGATGACGTTTCAGACGGGACGAGCTTGCAAAGAAAGTTGGCAAAGCTGACATCGGAAAGGGGTTAGTTTGTGTGCAGTTTGCGTGTTGGCTAACCCTGCTTTTGTTGCAAACATTTGGTGAACAAGATTTCCAGCCACATTTAAACTGTTTTTCAACCAAGTGGTCTGTTGGTGAATTTTCAAATATTTCTTGCTCGTGTAAGATTTGGTACAATCCTCAAAGTTGCATTTGAAGTTGCCTTCCACTCCATGAACTCTCAAATGATTGGATAAATGGCCTGAACTGAAAAAGGAGAGTTTACAAAACTTACACAGGAATGGAGCAGGTCTTGAGTGCTTCTTGTAATGGAGTTTAAGCTGGCTCCTCCATGCAAATTTTGGGAACATCCTTTCCACTCACAGCTATAAGGCTTCAGGATTTTTGGGATATCCCCGGTTTCTGGAGCTTTAATCCGTGTTGAAGGCCCTGACAGTTGCTCCTTCATTCCAACTGGATTGAAACTTCCTCTCACTGACGCTGTTGGACGTTGTCGGATAAGTGGGAGAGTTATTTTGGATTTGGTCAAACACATTTGAGGTTTAGGACGTTGTGATAAACTTGTTCTAGAGGAGAAGTTGTTGAACTTTATGCATACGCGACTTGTGTTTTGACAGATGTGACGGTTTGAAAACGTTCCATGCAAATGTCACATGATATGGTCGGGAAGCCCTGTCACTGTCTTGTGAGCCTGTCTCATGTGCTGCCTAAAAATGGGAATGTGGAGACTCTCAAAGCCACATTGGGGACATTCAAATGGAACCTGGAGGTCGTGGACGCTTTTGAGGTGGAAAGTAAGAAGAATTGGAGTAGAGAATGTGAGTTGGCAGATATAACAACATTTCACTGCTACTGGAGTAACTGCCTCTTGTTGAGAACAGTAATTGCTTCAGTGGCGTTAATGGCAATTGTGTCGCTGATCAATGCCAGGCTGAAGTTAGAATCTTTCTGGTTAGTCATCATCTCTGTTCTATTTGCAGCTCTTCGTACACTTCTCCACCTGAATCATCAATGCTGCTGAACATGGATATTGGTTTGTGCTTCGTCGCACGTATTTGGAACTTCAGTCGCGTCACGAGCTTCACTGACTTCACCAGTACAATCATAAACTTCTGCATCAATTACGTTCGGTGACTCAATCACATCAAGAGGGTTGGAGTTGGTTTCAACTGAAGGAGATGTAGCGGTTGTTGGTGGAACACAATCGTTATTTTGTCATGATTTGAAATTGAGTGTGGAACAGACAATCCAAAAACAGCAATAAATGTCATCATCCAGTGCAAACTTTCGAAATTTTCAACTTTTTCAACAGTCACAGACACATCTCGAACAATTTCATTTGGAATTCTTTCTAAAAGAACTCTTGGGAATGAAGAATTGAGCTTCTTCTTGCAGCCCCTTAAAATCTTAGTTCTCAGCGTTTGAATATCGTAGTAAACTTTGTTCGAGTCGTCATCCTTATTTTTGAATTGATTTTGAAAGGCATTCACACTAGAATGCACTTCTCCGGTCGCTCTTATGATTTCAAAAATCTCTTTCACCCTCCACTCCAACTGAAGGCGTAACTTTTCCCGTTGAGAATAAAGGGTCCGAAAGGACATGCACATTTCAAAACAGTCATCACAACTCACTAAATCTTGATTTTTCATTGGGATTTTTAATGGAATTTCTAGAAATCGTGAGAAAAACTGTAAAAATTCAAGGGAATAATTACCCTCATGAGCGGAAGTGGGTTTAAAGCAAACGAAACACAACGAAATGTTTCGACACTCGCCCATTTTTAACACGATATAAAACTGAAAAATATTTGTTTATTTTGAGGCTGGGACTCACATGCGGCTGACAATGACCACAATTCGGAATACATTGACTTCTCTCTCGAGTTGTTGTGTATACTTGTTTGTAAGCAAACCAAGCATGCACATTGCACATGATTGAGAATACATAAATTGTTGCAGCTCTCTCCCTTTCTAAGCATGAACTTTCAGAGTAGGTCTTGCTTTTGGTATCACATATTGACTTTATACCTACTTTCCATGATCATGATCAAGGACACAGCTGCATTATGCAAAAAGTCACTGGTTGACTGGAATTATAACGCGAACAGCTAACGAGGTCTAAAAGAAATCTGCATGTAAATAGCTACATTTTAATTAATTAAACGTACTTGAGATATAAATTAAAATTGAAATAGCTCCCAAAAATACTCTAGCTGAACGCACAAAATCACCTTCTCCAACGACAAGTAAATCTCGTTTTCATTATTTTGGGTTGTGTTTCCCTGAAGTAAACCATGGTCTTTGATATTTCAATACCTTTCTTTGACAGAATTGGATCACCATCATCATCATTTTATAAGTGTAACTGTTTCCCAATCATCAAATTGAATGCAACGACTTTGGCAACATATATTATAATTCATTATGCAGAAAAACTGAAATTAACGCTGCAAATGAATGCTGCTTATAAAACGTGGAATAATTAAAGAAGAAAATAATTTATTTTTTACCTAAAACTTATTTCTACATACAAGACATCATATAAGAAATACAATTGTTTGATACTCAAAATTGCAATTATTTAAGGGTATTTTCCAACTTGGTACGTTTTCCACGGTAGCTTGTCTATCTACACAATCAACTTTCATTTGAGTTGAAATGACACGTGGCACTGTTTCTTTGGTGAGTATTTAACTAGGCGTTCTGTAGTTAACCTTTCAAAACATTTTCATCTGGATCTGTCTCTGTTGACTGAGCGACAAGTGTATTTTCTCCTGTGGTGTCGTCTGCAACCTTGGGTTTGTGAATCTCAAAATGGGCTTCAAGTTCTTCTCGATCACCAGTTTCAAAGTGACAATGAGCACATACGAAAAACGGGTTGTCTTCAACCTCCATTCCAGATTGGAGTTGAGGTGTGGGTAGCTCAGGAATCATTTGAGTTGATGTTGCAAAGCTCATACCTGGATCTGCAAGACGTACAGATTTCAAGAAAGCAAATGTAATAACAAAAAATAAAGTTTGGAATGGTAATTTCTTCAATTTTTAATGCATACCAAGTTGTTCAGGTGGCGTTGAAGGTGTCTCACTTAACCCCGGTTCACCAAATTGGAATTCCGCATCGTCTCGGTTTCCTTGGCACAGTTTTACTGTCTCGAGCTCACTTTCCTTCTCATTTGCTATAGAACTCTGTGCCCTTGTGGAACATGCTCAGCTCTAATATGGTCATTGGTTGCGAGGCCTGAGAGAAGGTTGCTTGAAAAGAATCTCCGCTTTCACTAGAAGCATGATTATTAATCGTTTTCCGCTCCTGTTGACCATGATTTATATTTGGGGACTGTTTACTGTTATGCTTTTGGGGGCAATGTCGTTTTAGCTCTTCAACTCCTCCAAATTCCAATGAGCAACCTATCCACCGAACTGACTATTCACTTCTTTGTGGATCCGCTGGTGAGATTTCAAAGCTCCCACTGACGCAAATGATTTATCACAACCCCCTTCAAATTTGCATTTGTAATTCTTCAACAAAGCCTTTTTAGGTGGTCTACCCGGCCCACGGGATTTGGTTGACGACACAGTTTTCTTCGCCATGGCATCAACTGTTTCCCCGGTTGATGCTATTGGTATATCATTCGGAACGTCACCTTCAACTGGAACAGGACGATGATGACTGCCCCGATGAAGTTTCAAACTGGAAGAACTTGCGAAGGAAAGTTGACAGGGACGACATTGGAATCGGGTTTGTTTAGTGTGCCGTTTGCGGTGAAGTTGAAGTCCTCTTTTTGTTGCAAACTTTCGCGTACAAGATTTCCAACCACATTTAAAATGTGTCTGATCCAAGTGGGTCTGTTTGTGAACTTTCAAATAGTGCTTGTTCGAGTAAGACCTCAAACATCCGTTAAAATTGCATGGGAAGTGGTTTCTCTCTCCATGAATTTTCAAATGTTGTGATAAATGGGCAGAACTTGAAAATGCAAGTTTACAAAATTTACACGGGAATGTGGCAGGTATTGAGTGCTTCTTGTAATGGAGATCAAGCTGGCTCCTCTCTGCAAATTTTTCGGGACACCCTGTCCACTCACATATATAAGGTTTCGGGATACTCCGGGTTTCATCTGGAGCTTCAATTATTGTTGAAGGGCCTGACTGTGGCTCCTGATCTTTGTTGAGATTCTGTGGTGGTGAAGATGGTGAACTATGTTGGATTTCATCGCCATCACTCTCGCTTGAATCTTCTTCAGTGGAACTACGTGGAGCTTCCCTGTGGTGGTGGAAGCTTTTGAGGTGGAGAGTAAGAAGAATTGGAGTAGAGAATGTGAGTTGGCATATATAGCAGCAATTTTCTGCTACTGGAGAAACTGCCTCTTGGTTGAGAACAGTGACTGCTTCAGTGGCGTTAAATGCAATGGCTTCACTGATTAATTCTAGGCTGAAGGTGGAATCTTTCTGGTTAGTCATTATCTCTGTTTCTATCTGCAGCTCTTCGTACACTTCTCCACCAAAATCCCCATGCTGCTGAACATGGGTATCGGCTTGTGCTTCGTTGGATGTATTTCGAACTGTAGTTTGGTCACAAGTTTCACTAACTTCACCAACACAATCATAAACTTCTACGTCCATTGGTTTCAAGATGGTCTCAAATGAAGGAATCGTAGCGGTTGTCGGGGTGGCACAATCGTTTTTATCATAATTTGTAGCTGAATTTGGAAGTGATAATTGAAAAACTGCAATAAATGTCATCATCCACAGCAATATTTCAAAATTTTCAATAATTTGAACAATTTCCTTTGGAATTATTTCTAAAACAACCCTTGGGTTTGAAGATTTGAGCTTCTTCTTGCAGCCCCTTAAAATCTCATTTCTCAGCTTTTGAATTAGGTCGTAACCTTGGTTTGAGTCATCATCACCATCATCCCCAGTTTTTGGCTGATTTTGAACGTCACGTACATGAGAATGTACTTTTGCGGTCGCTCTCATGATTTCAAACAGTTCTCTGACTCTCCATTCAAGCTGGAGGCGTAAGTTCTCCAATTCCAAGTATTCACCACGAAAAGACTCTCCCATTACAAAACAGTTATCACAACACACTAAATCTTGATTTTTCTCTGGGATTTTTATTGGAATTTCTAAAAATCTTGAAAATGACTGTAAAAACTCAAGGGAGTAATTACCCTCATGACTTCGATCCCGAGCGGAAGCCGGTTTTGTACAAAAAATGCACAACAAATTATTTCGGCACTCGCCCATTTTAAAAACTGTATAAAACTGAAAAATTGTTCGTACTTTCTAGAGCTGGGACTGAAATGCGGCTTACAATAACAAGACTGCGGAATACATTGACTCTTCACTCGAGTAGTTGTGTATAATTCATAGCCAAACAAAAAAAGGACGCGCGGAGGGGATGCAGAATGCAGCTCTCTCCCCTTCTCAGCATCAACTTTCAGAGAAAGTCATTGTATCTCATTTACCGACTTTTTATACCTACGTTCCATGATCATGAGTTATCACCAGGACAAGGCTGCGTTATATGCAAAAAGTCTGCGATTGGCTGAGGCTGAAATCTGGATGGAAACACCCATGTAAGCAAAAAGGGATCTGTATACAACTACATTTTATCAGCTTGATTTTTATATTGGCTTTTTTTACTTCCGAATGCAAAAATAATTTACAAATTTCGTTTAATATTATACTTTTCATTTGAAAAGGGAGTTTTATAGAACCCTAATGCAAATAGGAAGACTAGAATGTTTGATAGTCATGAAATTACATTTCAAAGCGCACAAAGACTAGAGGTATTATATTTGTTTAGTTGTAAATGATTATCTGATGATGGTATTAGATGATTAGAAGAGTTTAAATTTGCTTCTCTGCCGTTGTAGAGCATCCAGGTTTGAGTTGGAGATGAAGGTTTAGACAGTTTAGGTCACGGAATCCTTTCTTGCAATGAGCGCAGGTGAATAATGACGCATCCTCTGTAAATAACAATGATATATATAACTGGGGATATAGGACATGGAATGAAGACAACAAAACTACTTTTTTAATTATTTGACCAAGTACCGTGAGAGTATAAATGCTGGTGGAGCTCCCGAATGAAGACGAACCGCTGCTCACAATATTTGCATTGGAATGGAGGGATCCCTGTGTGTTTATAAGCGTGCGTCATCAAGTTCCCTTTGGAGGGAAAGCTCTGCTCACAGTCTGCGCAGTTGAAACGCGACGAATAAGACTCATTTGTCAAATTCTGGTTGCTTGTCATCTGCCTATCTTCCCGATCTTTTAAGATTGCAGAAATAAAACGTGATTTACTTCTCTAACAATCAATACTTCACATTACAATATTATTTATGGAAGGTACGCCAAATATACCTGCCAGTTGAGGCGGATTCCCTCAACCTCAAACTCACAGCAGCTTCCAGCTCAGCTCCTTCCAACCCCTCAGTTTTCACATCCCCCAGTCCAATTTGGGACTGTTGTTCTCGCTCTCCATTACCCAACTCCGAATCACCACTGCCACCCTGGCCATCACCTTCCCTTATTGAATGTTCACCCTGATCCCTTTCTGGTGGTGGAAGATTTGGTTCAACATGCTCCTCATTATTTATTTGGTCATCTAACCCCAGTCCAAGGTCAACATCATCATCCCCTTCATACTGATTTTCAATTTTCACCCAAACATACGCAAATGGAGAAGGATCAGAAGCAGTTTCCTCCATCCGCGTCGCCTCCACACTCACACTACTCACCGTTTCTTCACTCATATTCCTTATCAACACATTTCACTCCTCTCTCTCAACTTTTATTCAGCTTTATCCACAATTCGAATTGAAACTTTTTATTTATAAAAATAAACCCAATGTAAATGGATTTCAATGTACTTTCTTGAGCAGAGATCCGCCTACTTCTTCAAGGTCTGAAATCAGAGTTGGGAACAACACCGCATCCTC
>LJIJ01001550.1:0-41426 GCA_001718145.1 Orchesella cincta
TAATGACGTTGTTAATGTGTTAGAAATTGACAGTATTAGTACTATCCATAAACTGTACACTAAATAAACACTATTCAGTATTAATATTAGTTCAACTACTTTGTCAAAACACTACTTCCTCCCAAATTTTTAGTCTTCCAGAAGCTGCAACGGGATCCACTATCATTTTGATATCTTTCACAAGCCCAACCTCAAGGGCAATCGGGTGACGAATATCTTCCACAGGTTTCCACAAGTTTAACAACTTCCCTTCTTCATTGCGATAGAGAGGAGCACTGTATTTTGAATTCAAATTTGAGTGAAATATTATATAGACGCTATTCGAACATAAAGTAATTTTATATTGTTCTAAAAAATTGTTCTTTACCCATGCTTAGCAAAATTTACAATCATGTTGACAAGCCTTCTTGACGCAATTTCAATGTCACTTCCAGGTGTCATTGGGACAGGTATACGGGTCATGTTGAAGAGCAGGCCCAACTCTGACTTGATGATTGAACAAATTATAACGGATTATGCACAAACCTGACATTTATAAGTATGTCAAAAATGTGATATTTAAATTATCATTCTTACCCCATGTGCAGCTCCAACCTGACTCAACATTCTTCCTGCAAACGAAATAACAGGTAAAGCAGCCACAGTATTGATTTTCTCAATGTAGGTGTAAGTTGGTGCAACCTTGTGGTGATACTCAACGGCCCTCCACATCGGAGCCAGGAACATTGTATCACCCAGCATTTGCCAGAATTTGGAAAAATCCGGACCGACTAGAAAGTTTGGAGCTGTGCTCTTCCCAAAGTAAAATTGGTGAACTTTTCGAAAAGACGCTTGTCTCACCGACACATTAACATTGGAGAAAGTATTTCTAAATCCGTAGTGAAATAATATAGGCATCAAGCGAAAATAGAGGGGTCTTATCAAAGGTAGCATGGGTCGTATAGGAAGGAACACTGCTTCTAGTTCATTCTCAGTTCGTGTGATAATCAATGGAATCGGTGGCACCGTGCCTCTCATATATTGAATTTCTGGTGGCTCCGAAATGAAAGCGGAAGGTCCTGGTGGCTCCAACGTGGGATGGAACCTGATGGTGGTGTTGCAAAACGCGATAGAATCTTAATTAGAGTCTTTCCTGGAATTTTTCGCAAACATTCTACCATTCTGCTAGAGCCTTCCTTTCCTTTTGAGGTTGGACAGCCAACTACAGTAGTAAAAATATTAACATTTTATAGTTAAATTCATGATATTACTTATAAACTGTGAAAATTGGTTGATTAAACCCTCAGGAAACCGCGACTAGATAAGACTAATTTACGAAAAATGCAAAGATTGATTATATAATTGCATTATAATATAACATATAAGGCATTAGTATGACAATTTTTTTAATGTAATACCAATACTGACAATTAAACAAAAGTTATTCTGATTTCTTTAATAAAACCTTCCTTTTAATTTTAACCAGGCTAACCTTGGTTGGCTTAATTATTCAGAATAATCTTAAATATTATTTTATAAAAGTAGTTTTTGAGTATTACTAAGTTGAGGAAATTTGTCCCATGTTTTCCCTACCTTGTTGAGCAGTCACGTCCGAAAGTTCTCGAACGCTTCCATGCATATCCAAATCTCCAGTCAAAGCGGTTCCACTAAAACCTACTACCCCTTTCACATAGTTTCTTGACCTGTGATTCGTGAAAAGCATGAGATGAGCTGATACCGCTGCACTTGATGTTCCTGCAATAATTATTCTGTTTGGATCTCCTCCAAAAGCTTTTATATTGTTGTGCACAAACTCAACAGACAATGCTTGATCTTTTAGTGCCCAGTTTCCTGACGCGTGCTCATCACCCGTTGATAACCAGCCAAATATTTCCATTCTAACATTGATTACAACAAGTATAACATCCTCCCTCAATAAATATTTGGGTCCGTAGGTGTTACTGTCCCCGAAAAAATACGCGCCTCCGGGAATTAAAATGATGACTGGGGAGTAATTCACCTCCAGTCCCATTCCTATTAATGTGCGGTGTGTAGATGTCTAATTGGAGGCACGTTTCACTCCCGCGTATTCGATCCTGTAGAGTTCCTCCCACTGCTATAGGCAAAGCTTGAAGACACATTGGGCTAGGACGAGTTGCATCCCATGTGCCCTTCCAAGGTCTCTTTGGCACAGGATCCCGGAACCTATTTTCTCCAGCTGTGGACTCTCCATAAGGAACGCCTGTAAAACTAAAAATTTCTCTGGTCTCGCTTATCCGCATCTTGAAACCTTTGACTAGTCCCAGGTTTGTGGACACAAGCGGTTCATCATCCCGGAACATACGACTTTGTATTCGGGTGTCTATTGCCAGGAGGCGACTGCTTGGCTGGAATAAACCACCATGTGGGTTTGTCACAAAAAAGGCGGATCCAGACGAAGTTCACATTGAAATTGGACACAAAATAAATTAAAGAAAATGGTGGACAGCATAGCAAACATATTTTGGGCTAAATATGGTACACTGAAATTCAAGAGTTGATGGTGGATGATTCCTCCGAATCCTCAGTTTAGTCAACTAACCTAAGAAAAGCTATGCGTTCTTGGAAGGAATTCCATCTAAACATATATCATTATCAATACACGTATAAAGGCTGCATCTGTCTGCAAAACTTTTGAATAATCAGTTTGGAAATCTCAACAACGTGTTTCAATATATGTATATTTGAGCGTTGATGATGTGGATTTATCGCGGACCATAATATAAACGAAGAAATTGTTTTATAAATTGTTTGAAGGAAATAAAGTTATTTTGGTCACCTATTTTGAAGTTAAAAGAATGCATGTGTGCACGTTAATCATCCCATCTATCTATTTTCTGTATAGGATATTTTCTTTTAAATTATATCATTATTTTGTTGTGAAAACTGAGCTATTCATTACAATAATAACGCTTACGCTACTCGGTTAGTTGTGATAAGGATGGGGATATGTAACACATAAGCTTTCTTTAACGCAAAGAATAATAGGAGAGGATTCTTATAATTCGCAAGTTTCCAGCTAACACAAATCTAAGCCAAGTATAAAATATTTGAAATGTTATGTGAAGTAAATGAAGCGATCGTGATGCTTCCCACATTATAACATTATTAAAGCTAGTGGTAATATTATTCCTGCTCGTTGCTTTCGTTAGCTCGTTAAATTTGTAGATTGCTGAGCTCCTGCTAAACACGAAGATTTTCGTAGTATTTTTTAAAAAATTGATACACAGGGCAACTGTCTGTAAATTAACTAAGCTTTACAGCCCAATGAGTCTTTGATAGTTTGTTGAGTAATTTTTAGGCAAATTGTTTCGAATAGTTTGAAATTAAATTTTATTAAGAATACTTCGATATAGTCGTTATCACAATTCAAGAAAACCAGCAATATCCTTCTTATGTATAATTTCGGTTCAGCTGAAAGTCTGTGTGATGGAATTCCTCATAATTAGATTTCTATTTGGATATATATCTATTTATAAAAATTCAATTCGAAGGCTTAACATTTCCTTATTGCTACAAACCCGGGTTTCCCGGGACGCGAATTCTTAATGGAAAAACAGAGCTCACAGTAAACTTAAACTGCAGATTGGAAAACCTTTTACCTGTTTTTGTTTGTCATGTGGAGCAAAAGTTTTCAAAGACATGTCCATATAAGGGCATTTCAGTGCAACGTCTATCACAATTGGCTGCATGCAAAAGCCGGCTCGGCAGAACAGACAATGACAATGCGATGAAGAAAAAAACTGCACCAGCAGCACCATGAACACCAGCTCTGCAATTATTTTTGCAAGAGTACTCCATACGCTATTACGCTGCATGGTATATATACATACAAATATAGAGGCTTTTGCTTATATACCGTCAACGCTATCGTTATATTTGTCTTATATTCATATTCACTTCCATCATCTCAGCTTGGTTGCTCGCTATGTATGTGATATGCTTGCATTACATATAGCAGCTCGAAAATGCTTCATCATAATCATCATCATCACATCACTTTGCAAAAAATCAGCTCGTCCGCTTCGTCCTTGGTTTTGGCTGTTTCACTTCACCGTATCCTATCCCACAGCGTTTTCGGTTTGTCTATCTTTATCTACATGAATGAGTCACTGCATTAATATTCACATGAGATTCAGACAGCTCTTGCATCTCTCACCTGTTTCAGTTGTCAAGTTCATTTAGTCGTTTGTGAATAATTATTCTTTGGCAATTCATTTATCTTGTATTAATTAATCCGGACATTTACACTTAGTCTGCACTTTTCTAAACTGCATAATACTAAAGCAACCCAAATTTTCAAAGTTTCCATCATGATGGAAGATCCATGTAAAATTGAGACGAACTTCAACAAGCTCGGAAGCAGCAAGGAAGAAAATCAGCAGTCACAGACTGACGAAGAAGTTGACCATGAAGGCTGTGAAACATCCCAGACACACATTTTTGACTTATGGCAGAGGTACAAATTTTACAAGTCCTTTCGAAGGTTATATAATAGTATACCCCATTCAATAATTCCATTTTGGTTGTACAGATTTGGGATTACATTATTCCAAAGTTAAGCCCAACAGAATTTCATACCATCATAAATACATGCCCGGTATGGAGGAAGATGTTCCAGTCACAAAGAACAACGAGGCTGCTGCCACTGGTATGAAAACCTCGTAAAGTTAGCCTATGTTTAATGAGATACGATGTTTTAGAACTAATGAGGATTTTTATTGCTCAGGTGCTACCTATTCTTGCAAATCACAGCAGCATCACCAACAACTCCCTTCTGCGTTGGCGTGAGGTCTGCAAAGAAACCAAATCTGTCATCGATGGCATTTTGGAACACTATGTTTCACCTCAAAAGTATTATGAATCCTTATCCACTCTTGACACCGAGTGGTCCCCTTATGTCATTGACGAGAGTCAACCTGTACGTGTAATCATACCAAGGCTTCGTCTCCGATACAACTTTTATGACGCTCGAAAAATCGATGAATTCGTGACCCATCTAAAAACATCTTCAAAGCTGGAATATAGCTCACCTTTTGTGACAAAGTCTCTCCTCATCCCCATTGTAAACTTGGGTCCTGGAAACCCTAACAATTTCAATGTGGTTTCATTAAATATGCTAAACAAGTTTGGACATGGAGTAATTGACATAACCCTCCACGCTTTGGGGATGAACGTACCCTGCTTCTTCTCTTTGTTGAGTCAGTTACCAAATGTCAAGCGGATTGGGATTATGGGACGAGGAGGACAATGGAGCGAAGACATGCAGCAAGAAATAGAAAGCTGGGAGCGAAATCTGGAGCTAGAACATTTTGAGTTTTTGGACGTGGAAGGATTTGGGGATTATTTAACGGAAGCTAACTCAAGAGCAGGGATTTTTGCGGCATTACTACGACGCTGTGGCTCCCAACTGAAGAGGCTAACATGCTCCACTGCAAACGCTGCAGCTCTACAACCTGAACTTGTTCCTAATCTGCGCTTTTTGAGAATAAGTTTATTTGATAGAAGCACCTTTACCACCTTGTCTCAACTGCAGTCACTTCAGTTGGAAGAACTTCAGCTGAGATCAGTTGCACCTTCAGATTTTACCCTTCCTGAAGTATTCCAAGCTGCCAGTATCTTCGCCGAAAGTTTGACCCACCTTCGCCTCTTCCTTTCCCTGAAAGTAGAGCAAGACGCAGTGTTCGAAAATAGCGACACGGCTTCTCTTCCAAAGTTAACCAAGTTGAGCACATCGTTGCACAACGTCCAAGCAAGTTGGTTTTGGTCCTTTGTTAACACCAACTGCCCAAATTTAAATCACCTAAATTTATACAATGGTACAACATATGAGTTGAACTCGCATGAAATTACACAAGATGAAATTGACGCGTTAAAAAGAGGGCTCCAGTTTGTGCCTCACCTTGAAAAAATTACCGTTTCCTGTGGACTCAACTCCAGAGGACAGACTCCGGAAAAGGTGGTAATCATCAGAAATGGAGTGCAAAAAAGGATAAGATTTGAAAGAATGGCTTGGTTATAATTAATTCTTATAATGTATAAAAAGTTACCAATGCATTTCCCATTCTGCCGTTAAAGAATAATTATTTACGTTAAGTATTAAATCACAATTAGCGTTAATCAATTGAATTCGAAAGCACATTGATGATCATTAGCATGCATATTCCATACAACTTTCGCTTCGTCATATTTTGTTCATTTTTTAGTTTGATCATCCTTGGATTGGAAAGTGTCTCAAGGTTAAGACAATGTAATCACACGTGTAAAAGATAAAAGAAAGAGTGTTTCGTGGACTCTTTTTCCCACTTATCGTGTCAACGTCAACAATCGGTAGTAGAGAGGCACACGAGGAAATGCATTTGAACTTGAATCCACGGGTTTTTTCAAATTCATACAGATAATCAAGGCTAAGCGCGGCTACCACCTACTTCAATTAATTTGCGGATACTAAAAACTGAAGTATCAGAGTAAGTGTCACGAAAAAATATTTGAACAACTATACTCATGCTTTTTCACGCTTTGCTGGATAAAACGAGGAAAAAATATTTAATGCCAATATTTCATTTCCTTCGCCTCATAAATGTCATAAGGTCAAGATAAAGAAGCGAGGTGTTGACAAAGTGGATGAGCTCTTTTGTAATTTTGAATGCATACAAGTTTGCATTTTTGTTTCTTTTGTTTGCATACACGTGCATCTACTTGGCCTAGAAATTGTATCAAGGTTGGAATAACACTTTTACTAGCATGACTTGCTTATCATCTCCAAAAAACTTAAATTAAATCAATAAACTGTATAGTATCAAGTTTGGAAATCTTTGCTATAAAAAGGGGGGCGCCGATTATCCCACAATTTAATTTGCTGTTGACAGTCAAGTCAATTTATCAAAACAATACAAACAATGTCGTTGTTGCCAGTTAAATTCCAGGTTCTAAACTTTTTTATTGCCAGGTTGAAGCGTGAGGGAAAGCTTTGTTGAAAACAAGGCTTTTGTCAATAAATGAAGTGGTTTTAAAGGATCGGAGAAATTTAAAACTCAGTTTTCCTTGTTCCTTTTTTTATAAAAATTAATTTTTGAGTTGAGTCAGCGATGGAACAATAAGGGCATGACATTTAGAATCATTAAAAAGCGTGTAAATCCAAATAAAACCCATTCATATCAAGTTGTGAAGTTTAATAGAAATTAAAGCCGTAGTTGATAGCCAAAGGAATATTTGCTATATAAATCAAATTGCTAAACAGCTATCTTCGTCAGTCTGTATCAAGAGCGATTTGAAACTAAATAGACACCTGCTAACACCACCAAATACATCCACTACCGAATAGAGGAACAAAGCACTGTAAGCAGAACAGAATAGCGTGAAATCATTTCAGGAAAACGCGTACATGTGAAAAGTACATAAATTCAACTATATTGCAATTTGCAGATTTGAGAATTGAAATTCATATTTTTAAGTTGATATTTTATGTATTTTTCTTATGTAGAAATCATAATGTGGAGGATCAAGGTCACGGGCTAACCAACTTTGACATTCTCATTTCCAGATATTCGGAGAGGACTGGATCTTTAAATCAATACATATTCGCATGTTGCATAAGTATTACAGTTTCTAATGCATAAATATATCATTGTAAGAAAATGTAGATAATAATATATCTATTCCGGTTTTCAGAATCACAATACAACGCAAACGCTAAACAATATATGATGGAACACGGCGATAAAATGGAGAGCATTGAGTCTCATTTTAGCCCAGCTTTGAACGCTGCAATCAAGGAACACAATATCTCATGGCAGGTCATCATGAGATCTTTCATAGCGCATGTGTTTCTGCCTAAGAAGCTACCTCAAGGAGAGGAGCCATATATTGAAGAAATATCTACAGTCCTTCTCTCCCTCCTGTCTTCCGCCACCAAGCGGTTCTCTTCAGGAGAATGGGTCAGCGGCGCAATACCAAGAACTGCAAACACAATGAACAAATGGAGACAGTTGCAGAACGAACTTAGAGATAAATTCACTCTCAACAAAGAGCTCCATCAGCTTCAAATAGGTGACACCATCCCACTCTACATCAGATGCCAGAATTGTACAATCCTCTTCACCAAACTGGATAAAGGTCACATGCGGGTGATGACTTTCCGAGCATCCCTACCAAATGAGTTGATCATGTCGGAAGCAGGCTCACTACAAGTTAGCTACCCCGAAACTGTGGAAGTCGTTCCGATCTCCAAGCTCTTACTTTCGCCCACCTTCTCCAAGCACATTCAAAAGTTAAGCCTTCAAACATGCAGCTTAGCCATGCCGGAGAGTAAAAAGGCAGGTATGAAATTCCCTGAAAAACGGCAAGTGTTTCAACCGTTTATCGTATCAGAATTTATGGTCGGAATGCTTCAACCTATCAACCCAGCAGAATACAATGGAACCATGAAACAGCGCACAAGTATCAAAATATCAAAGAAACTACGAGATGAAGTCAATTGGAATAACTGTACAATTCCATTTAGACGTTCTGGACTTTGGATGTCAGCCAAAGTTGTTCTTCAACTTAGTTTAAGAGAGGAACTTGGAAATGACGAGGTAGCCCGAATAGTATACAAAATCATTCTACTGGAAATGTTAAACCAAATATGTGAAGAGTTTGTTCAATCAGAACCACACAATTGGGACATCATTTCACAAATGATGGTGAAGCTTGCAAGAAGAGCTCGCAAGCTATCGGAATTACCCAACCCAACAAAAGACTTGAAACAGAGCGTAAATCCACTCTGGAAAAAACCTTTAAAACCGTTGACAATTTAAAAACGTTGGTTCAGTCTGACTGGAAACAGGAGCAGGTGACCCCAGATTTTGAAGTTGAACCAATTCACCTTTCTGAAGCAGAAATACAAAGAGACATTCAGCATAATATGACAGCACTCAATGAATACTTGGCAAAAACACGTCTACCAAATGAATCCAACGATCCTGCCAGCTTACATGAGCTGCGTATTCCAAGATATCTAACCCTACAATCTCTTCTGGAATCTCGTTCAGTGGGAAATAATAACAGCGGAGATATCCACATGAACCCAAAAACCGTTTGGATTTATGACGTCGAGCGTTTCACCCGAAATAATCTCAATTGCCACGATTCGTCATCAGACATCTACAATCTGTTTTGCGCCTATACTGAAGCAGTTGTGAAGCTCTACGCGGAAGAATATAGTGACCCAGTTTCCTTTTCCAGAATGATTCTCACTGTTCTGAAATGATCGATTATGGATGAGATTGCCTGTGAAAGCATCCGCTTTTGAAAAATTACAAGTCAGGAATTGAATCCAACATTCTAGACAAGCTAATCCTTCCTCAGAAGGAGCAAATGGAAATGCTGGAATCTCTAATGGGCTATTTCAGTTCGAGAAATCAAGTTGCAGAGCACCCCTACATAATTGAAAACAGATTCATCAGCCTATCCAGCTTTTCTGTGCAGTTCGCTCAACATTCTAAAGAGATGACTGAATTAAAGGAGAAGATATTGGCTGATACGGAAAGAGAAATCGCGGAAAAACACAATGAAGTTCAAAGGGCTAGAGCCGAATGTCAGGCACTTCAAACAAAAATCAATGCAGAAGAGTGTAAATACGTTTGGAACAGCTACTTCGAAGAAACCCAACATTCCTCATCCTGTCATCGCTGTGCATTGAAAATAGAGCTGGAGAGAAAGCGAAAATCTGTAACTTATTATCAGCGACCACTCCCAAATGACAGACAAGACGCTGTTGTTTTCGAGCTGAAAATTCCTGAGGAAATCGCATACCTGAGAAACAGCCTTGCAACCTTTCTTGGCGAAATATGTGGAGTGAATCTGTTTGATGGGTTGATATCAGAGAACATTTATGTTACTTGGTCTACATTTCCCGACCTCCTTGGAAAATACACTGATGTCAAGGCATTCCAATCAACTGCTGTGAAGCTCGGAAGTACCAGAAAATCAACGATGGCTACTCACTATGGAAAGGACAACCCTGATGTGGTTTTGAGGAAGGATGAAGATTTCATTGTAGGCAATGGACTCAACTGCCTCTTCTACTTTGTACCCAGCCTCAAGTTTAAACGAAATGAGAATAGTCTTATATTTCAGCTCATCAATTCAGCTAATCATGGGCCATATGCAAAACTTCAGCCATCAATGAACACACCAAGCCCTTCTGAAAACGAAATAATTGCATCGCAATACCAGTGTTATGAGAAGCTAAAGCAACTACAGGTGAAGGAGTTCATGTCGTTTGGATCTATGCGAAGTGGACACAGAATCCAGTTAAGAAACTTGTATGCTGCTTTGTCCAATCAGAGCATTTCCCTAGAACAAGAGTCTGTCTTGGCCCTGATTCTCCAAACCATTTGGGAAGTAGGACCAAAGAATTCAAATGGGAAGCAAAGGGAAATCCACATCGACTTTTATGATGAGGGATTTTCAATCCAGTTTTTGGGGCTACTTGAGAAAATCTTAAAATCCAATGCAACCAATTGGAGTTGCCCAATGGTGATTTTTGCTGCAACGCTACTAACGGACGAGAATACTAGAACTAAACGAGAGTCATGAAGTCGCCAAGCTTTGGCACAAAAAACCTTAAAATTGTGAGAATCACACTTGAAGCCTGGTGGATGAAGCTAGAGAATATAATTCTTAACGCAAGTGGAGGAGGAAGTGAACCGACAAAGGACATGGAAATATTGAATGAGCTGCTGCTTCAAACTGCCGTATGCTCTGCATATACATTCAATGTAGTTCAGAACATATTCCAATACGTCATCTTTGACCAATATGATATTGTATTTGGCTCAGCATCGTTTCCGAATGTATCACATGGTTGTCCAGAAAAGCACACAAAAACTTTTCAAAACTGCTCCAAAACCTGGTTCGAGATCAAGACCCGAATCCATTAAACATGAGAACCACCTCTACCAAATGATAGAGCAATCGAAAAACAAATATCTTCATGAGTATACCTCCCGACAATGGCCCTCAGCAGCAAAATCCGGAACCGGAAGCAGCATCTGGAATCGTTGTGCAAGCACCTCACATCATGTGTATGAAGGAATTGTTGATATCCATCAGGCTGGCACCTTTGAAAGTCACATAGTTTATGTTGATTCTGTTCGGGGGATCTTTTTGGTGGATGGATATCCTCCATCGTACCTCCCAGAAAATATAATTCATCACGATCTATTCAACAGCTTTTTTAAGCATTGTCGCTTTCAAGTTCAGAGAGACTCGAGGACTTTCACCACGAAAAACAAGTACTTGGACCATCACTATCAGTTTTACTTCACCAAAGATTCTGAACTGATTGTTCGACAAATGGCTGACAACAACTATTACTTGGAACTGGTTCCTCCACTGTATCTCAGCAAACAGGTGGCCAATCACTTTATTGAAGACTTTACCCATTGGTATAGTTCCCAGTCAAATCAATTGGAGTTTAGGAACAGGTCTGAAGACATCATTGAATATTATTTTTGCCCTGAGATGAAACTATTGATGGAGCATGGACACAACCCAAGACAGATTTTCTCAATCAATTCAGAAGCGTTTAAGAAAATAGTAAAAACTTTGAGCAGACTGGAATACGAAGAGTTCATTGATGTCAGTTTGGAAGGAGGAGCAAGCCAGAAAATGGTAGTCGCTGCCAATTTAAGAAGGCTTAATCTCAGATTTGAGTTGAAAAATGCGAAATTGTACAGCAGAAATTTTCCGGGATATTATATTGCACCTAATCAGTGTTTCGGGACACTTGTTGGGCTTAAAAATGGCTTTCTTCTCGAAAAAGAAACAATTGTAGAGACGAGTGGCTTCAAGAAACTCTTTCTGATTCAGCATGGAATTATTCAAATAGGAAGTTTAACAGATAGGACACATCAATCTGTCACAGTTGATTCAACGTCATTACGAAAGCCTCCAATCTTTACTTTTGAAGTAGATCAAATTCTTAATAGACTCAAGGCTGGAAATGACAAAAGCGCTTGGCTCTACCTTGCAGCACTCCATGCTTCAACGTCATCTCCATTTCCAGATGATATTCACAGGCCTGACTGGAACTGAAATGGCAATGTGGATACTCCAATCTGGCTGCATTTTCTCTTGTTCTCCCTACGACGAGGAATGCCTTGAAACATTCAAGATGATTCACAAACTTTCTCCTCAACGTGTTTACTACCCTCATCATTTGGAACAAATGCAAACCATAAAGTGGCCATCTGGACTGGAACACAATTCTTATGCAGCTTATGACGGTTTCGGAATCCTTGTTGATTATTTAATCCACTGCAGTAATCGTCTGGAAGGACTTTTTCCTCGTACGGCGAAAGAGTCCGATACTGGTGATGATGATGAAGTAGAGACGTCGCCAAAATTAAGAGAACGCTCCTACTACCGCTACCTCAATAACTATAACCAAGTGGCTCATTTGAAGGAATGTTTCGTGAAAGGTCATTGCTACTTTCTTAATGTTCAAATTTCGTTGAACTCAATGAGAAGTCCATCAAAAGAGTGGATGCAGCTTGGGAAAGTCCGGATGGATGGAAAACTGCATTTTAGTTACAACAACCCACATGTTGAATCCCTCATAATGACTTCTAAACCTTTGCCACGTCATCCAGAGTTGCCTCCAGTACACAACGGCAAGAAACCAACCTTCTCCTTTGGAACACTTAACGACTGGTTTAATAACAAGTTGAGAAAGAGCTGGCTACACCTCTACACTCTCGCATTGCAAGGGGAAGCGCTAGAGCACGAGTTCACTCTTATTCTTGGAGCTCTGCTATATTTCCAAAGAGGTTCTTTGGAACAGGCTTTAAATCTTCATAATATTTCCCGACTCGCTTCCACGTCCACCGTGTACCAATTTCCATCCGCTGTTGAATTTAAAACAGATTTTGTGCCCAGTTCGTACAGCTATGTCCCAGTTGAAATCTACCAAATAGTCGAGCGAGCTACCAAAACGTTTCCGGACAGTCAACATCAGTACGATAAGCATTCTTTGTATTTGGAAGCGCAAAAGAAATTTGAAAAAGAACGGGACAAGCAAATAGCTTTAGCTGCATGTGCCCCTGCCTCCCACTGGCCGTCCGAAGAAATTCAGAAATGGGTTTTTGGAAACATTGTCTCTGAAAAATATCTTGATTTGGAAAAGATAAAAGAGAAAGTCGACCAAAAATTTGCATTTTGGTATAATAATCTGAAGTTAAAGCAGTTTGTGAACAAAGTCGATCAAATACTGGATGTTGTACGTAACGCCGCTATCATGAATGTTCCTAGTTGTCACCTTCAAATCAGCAGCCTTCATCTTCAAACTGTGGCAGATGATGCGGATAAGCTAAGAAGCGTTATAGCAGACATGAAAATTGTGGAAGGAGTCCCAGTATCAACTGAAAAAACCGAAGAAGAGTACCAACGACAACTGTATGTCAAGAAAGTAGGGATGATTTGGGGATGTCTGCATGGATATCTGCATTGCACCCAAATATCTGAAGCTTTAAATGATGCTGGAATACACATTCGTTTGGCACCTGTGGTATTACTACGTAAATTACTAGAGCATGAAACTAGTAAGCAGGACAGGAAATTTAACGAGCAGATAAATGAGTTGGCTATCTGCTTTACTAAATTGAGACGACTGAACCGCATTCTCCATTATCGTACATCAAACATTTACTCAGTGGAGCTGGAAAGGGAACTGGCGAGTGAGCCATTTGAGAATTGGGATCCTTTAGAACACCCAGAATGGCTTTTATTGGAATTGGAGTTAAATGTTACTATTCGTCCAATTCAAGTTGATGTGGCAAAGCACATGATGAATATGGATGGAGGAGGAGTGACACAGTTGAACATGGGAGAAGGCAAGACATCCGTCATTGTTCCCATGATTGTGTCTACATTATCGCTAGAGACGACTTGGTGTGTCGAGTGACAGTTTTAAGCTCCATTTTCACCACCAACTTTAACCTCCTAACTTTCACTATTGGGGGCCTGCTGAACAAGAGGTTGTACAGTGTGCATGCCGAAGAGACTACAAAAAAGTCAATTTCTTCCTCAATTGAGGAAACCTACTAGAATGCATGAAAATGAAAGGAGTTATCATGACGCTGCCGGAATACAGACTCTCTTTTAGGCTTATGATGTACAACTATTATCTACAGGAAAAGCATGACTTTGCTCTTCAAGTCTACAGCATTGAAAAGTGGTTGAGGGAGCATGTCCGTGACATTGTTGATGAGAGCGATGAAGTTTTCAGCGTAAAGTATCAATTGATCTATACATCTGGAAAGCAACAAAAGCTCGGAGGGGGCAACTTGAGATGGATTGTCTGTCAAAAACTTCTCCAAATACTTCCAGACATAACCATTGAACTTTTCGATCAGTTTGGGAAGAAGGCCGTTGAGTTCAACAAGGATGATTCAGTTGCGAATCCGGAACAATTCACTGCTTTCCGGATTTTAAGCAATGAATGCAAGAAAAACTTACATGAACTCATCGTCAATGCGTTGCTGCAAGGAAAAATTGATTTAATTACAATTATTTTAACAGAAGAAGAAAAAGAGCTAGTGAAAGCCTTTCTCATTGACGAAAACATCTCTGAAGAATATCACAACGCTGCTTTAAAAATGAATGGGATTGAGGAAGAATTGAAGAAGATTTTGTTAATTATATCAGGATATTTGCGTCATGGAGTGTTATTCACAGCACTAACCAAACGATGGAGAGTGGAATGTGGAGTGAATGGCAAAGGAGAAAAATTAATGGCAGTTCCGTTCAGAGCAAAAGACGTAGCTGCAGAACGAACAGAGTTTGGCCACCCTGACATGGCAATTGTGTTGACTCAACTGAGCTACTACTACTCTGGTCTCAACGATGAGCAACTTATGGAAACTTTCTCCAAGCTGAAGAAAATGGCTGGTCCTGAATCATTGTATAATGCTGGATACACAGAAAATCCGCAAAAAGTTCACGATTCAATCAGAACCTACAAGGGAATCAACTTGCTCGACTTTGAAACAGCGAACAAAACATCTTTTTCCGGTTTTGAGCAACACAAAGCAGTTATTGACTTTTTGCTTGAAAACTGTGTTTACCCAAGGAATCCAAGCAGTTTCCCAGAAAGCTGGTTATGAACGCCTTGGGACTTGAGCTACGAGAAGCAGATTCCACCAAACACAGGTTTTAGTGGAACCAACGACACCCAGTTGCTTCTTCCAGCAACCATCTCCCAGAAAGACTTGGACGAGCTTCAGAAAACCAATGAACAACTTGAAGCAACATTGCAGGGACCGGAGAACGGGTGGAGACGATCACTAGAAATGGCGACCACTTGCGAAAACATTTTGAAAAACATAAAAGAGGATGGTCTCCGAGTTTTGATCGATGCTGGAGCATTGATACTTGATGGAAATGAAGCTGTTGCAAATTTGTGGCTTCAAGTTGATGAAGCGTTAGAAGGAGTGGTCTACTTTAATGGCGGAGGTGAGCTTGTCAAAACAAACTCGCTCAGGTTCTGACGCTCAGCTAAAGCTCTCATCGTACAATGACAGACTTGAGCAATGTGCTGTCTATCTGGACGATTACCACACGCGTGGAACGGACCTCAAACTGCCCAACAACTTCAAAGCCTGCGTCACAATTGGAAGTCGGATGCGGAGAGAGACAACTCATGCAGGCCATGAGAATGAGAAAGCTCGGGAAGGGGCAATCTGTACACTTTTACTTGTCTCACGAGGCGAACAATAAAATACTTGAGACGATGAATACGTACGGTAACAACGTGAACCGGTTTATATCAACTGGAGACATTCTCTCGTGGACAAAGTTTAACAGCAGCGAATTTGAGAAAGAAGGGCTTGTCTACTGGGCAGCATCAGCGAAAAACTACACACAAAACAGCATGAAATGTTCGAAATGTCTGACAAATCAGAATGAGTGAACTTCTAAAACGTTTGAAGGAACATTGTTGGAGGAGATATATGGCACCTACAGAGTAAGGCAAGGTTTGACATCATTCCGAGATGGTTTTTACAATGTGGAGCAAAACTCAAAGCTGCTAGTTGCTGATGATAATGATGATACAGTTTCTTTACTTACCGAACGATGTGCAAAAGCTGATCAACCACTATGCGGTTCTAGTACAAAATCAGTGCGAAAATAACATACCTAACCAAACCTTTCTCTACAGTATGCTGGACGAGGAACAAGAGAAGGAACTGGAGCCTGAACAAGAGGAAGAGGTCAATGACGAAGGGCCACCCAGAAGAGGAAGCTACTGGCCAAAATTACATCGAAACGTTGAGAATTTCATCCGACTGGGTGGAACACTTTATGTCAAACCAGGAATAGTGAGGCTTAGCCATATCTTCCAAAACACCACATTTTGGAGCAAAATTCAACCAGAAGGTTGGGGAAGTCAGTTATACGCCACGGAGGATTTTGTAAATGTAATCCTCAAACCTTCTGGTGGGGACAGTTTTCTCAGACCAATGAGCTACATCACCTCATGGGCACCACCATCATCATCAAATCCCCTCACGACAAGTGTGCTGCTTCTCAGCCCTTATGAAGTAAATGAGCTGATGCCACTGTTCCACAGCGAGAATCAGACAGCAGTGACATTGCACATGTTTTCAGGCCGATATATGGAAGGGCAAGATACTCTCGTGAACCAAGCTCGTTTACAGCTTCCTATCTCAGAGACGAGCCTTGTTAAATGAAAAATTATGGCACCCTCTTGATCGCCGCTGGAAACCTGTTACGCTTCAATGAAGGAACAGAAAGCATTCGCACAATTCTAGGACTTCACCCAAGACCTTGGCAGACGGAAGATCAAGAAGCGTTCGAAAATGGACCTATAACAGGCACTGGATTTGTTCTGCCAAACAATTCAACCACAAAAGCTCTACGGCAGCACTCTTTGTTCCAGCAAGATCCAACGGTGATGGTAAGAGCCATTCTAAACTGCCGAAATGATGTGTTGAGAGATACAGATCACACAATTCAACTGCTTAACCAGCGTGCCTACATTGAGGAGATTGAGGAAGGTTAGCTAATTTTAAATCTTCATAAAAATTAATCTTTAATCCCTTTCAACAACTAACTCTGAATTTACTGCATTTTACCTTTGTTTCAGATGAGGATTAATGAACGAGTAGTACGAGATCATCCAGCTTTCGGCTTTGTTTTATGATCAACTATACACAATTAAGAATATTCAATATTATTTCCCTTAATCTAATGATTAAACATGATTTAATGAACATTAATGATTAATGTTTCATCATATTCAAAGTTATAGTAAATTTTATGATTAAATGTAGAAGATATATGAGCAATAAATTGATAATCAAATAAGTATAAACAAATAGTATTTCAAACGGTCTCCTACAGAGTTTCCCTAGTCAAAAGAGCAAGTGCAGATGTACCTAACTTTCATAATATAATAGTTTGCATTCTCCGATATGAATTTTAAGGAACAACGCATGCACTGCATGCAATGCAAAGTATCTCAAGACAAGCGAAGTCATACATAAAAGGTATCTACAAAATCTACCTTTCGCTTCTCCACTGCCACTTGTTGTACTTTTCTTTCTTTGTTCTCAACTTGAAAAAAGGTCTTTAGCCTAACGCAGCTGTAGCACTACTCGATCTCATCTAAAGACCACCTCTAAGCACACAACAACTTGTTGCAGGCTTGCAGGTAGACAATATACGTGCCGGCATGTGTTGTTGTTATTGTTGGTGATTGTTGAAATCACGCTGATATACAGCTTTTTTTGTGAGTTTGAAACTTTTATGTGCAATTTTTAGTTACTAATTATTACACTTTTTGTACAAACAAAATTAGAGGAAGATGGTTGAGCTCGATAGAGCTTCTGACAGCCACCTAGATCCGAGGGTAAATGTGCGTCAGTGTCCTTCCCAGTTAATCCTGAAATACAAGTTGGATGTGGAGGCGAAGAAACGAGGGTGGGAGGAGGTGAAGTGGGATCATCTTCCACTTGAGAGTGGTATGAAAATTTGTACATGTCATTCGATTCATGTTTAGTTCAATTTGTCTAAGGAAAAAGGGTTTGAATGTAGGTTTTTTGTTTGTTTCAGGTCCTGGTGGTGGAGCGGCAAGCACCGTACTGAAAATCAAGAACCCCCGACCTGGTTGGAAGAGTTTACTGGAAGGTCAGCTTTGGAATAAATATAATGCCAATGTCCACATCCATGGCGTTGACGGCTATGTTCCTTGCCATCACATTTTGTTTCAAAATGTTTCAAAAATGTTGGAGGATATCATTCTGGACAGGGTCAGCAGTGGGAGCCCACCTTCTTCCACGAAAGTATTGACAATTCACCTTCAAGACACAAAAGTGTGCCACATTCGTGAGGTTTTGAAAGTCCTAGCGAAAGGGAGTGTAGTGATCGACCCACTGGAGGAGGAAGGTATTTTTCAAGTTATGAAGATGCTGGGCATTGACAAAGCAGTGTTCGAAAAACTTCCCGTTGATGGAAGGACGACTCTGCAGGTTGCCAGCAGAGACGTTCTGGTCATTGCAGATGATGGTAGTGAGGTGGACGTGGAAGTTGTGGAGGAGGTTAAATGTGGAATTTGTGCCTTTGTGTTCAACTCGGAAATACAACTGGAAGTTCATTTGAAGGAAGAGTGTGTTCAAAATTTTATGGAATTTTGTCAGTTGCAAAACCGATTTTGTTTTAGTTGTGCGGGCCGGTTTCCGAAGTATAATGCTGAGGAGTTTATTAAGCATGTTGATATTTGTGTGAAGACTAACTGTCAAAGAACTCAAGAATATGATGAAGAGGAGGAGGTGGAAGTTGAGAAGGAGCAGTCAGATACAGAATCTGAATTTGGGTCAAATTCGGTTAAAGTGTGTTTTTTGAAGGAGTGTAAAGTACGGTGTGTTAAATTGACTGATACTGCTGTTAATAAGATACAGAATCTGATTCGCTGTAAAAGGCATGTTCCATTACGGCGATTACAGAGTTATCAATACGTATTTGAAGTGGACGACGCAGTACATGCAGTAATGGAAGCTCGAGATGAGTCTACAGCAATGAATCTTTCAAAAAGTGTTGAGGTGAGGCGGAGAAAACCATGTCCTCTTAGTAAGCGGAAACTACAAAATAAAGTTTCATCACATCCAGGTCAAGATGTATTACCACCACCTCTGCTTATAGATGTTACAACATCTGAAACTTCCCCACCTGAAATACCAAGATCTTCCCACACTGATAATACATCTCTGTCTACGCCCAGTGAAACAGCGCCAACAACAGCAGAGGTACTACCAACTCCAACTGAACAATCCATTCTCACGAAAACGAGAAAGCCACAATCAAAAAGTATAACAATTCCAGTTGTTCCATCAGAACCACCTCCAGATTTTGAGGAACCACCACCGCCAATTATTGATGTTTCAATAAATGAAACTGTCCGATCTGAAATACCAATATCGTCGTTCATTGATACTACAACTCTGTCTACTGTCATTGAAACACCGCAGCAGCAGCAGCGGTGCTAGTAACTTCCAGCCCGAACAATCCACTCTCACGAAAAAAGCGGGGACCAAAAAGTAGAACGATGCCTGTTTTAACATCCAGAACCACCTCCACTTATTGATGTTTCAACAAATGAAACTCCACTGAAATCCAAGATCTTCTCCCATTGATACTACAACTCTGTCTATTGAAACACCGCCAGCAGCAGCAGAGGTGCTCCCAACTCCACCCGAACAATCCACTCTCACGACAACAAAAAAGCGGGGACCAAAAAGTAGAACGATGCCTGTTGTAATATCAGAACCCCCTCCAGATTTTGAGGGGCAATCGCCACCACCTCCACTTATTGATGTTCCAACAACTGAAACTCCCACATCTGAAATACCAAGAACTTCGCCCACTGATAATACCACTCCCACGAAAACTAGAAAACCAGGACCAAAAAGTAGAACAATGCCTGTTGTTACATCAGAACTAACTCTTGATATGGAGGAACCATCTCCACCTTTTTCACCCATTCATTCGTCTCGGATGTCGGTCTCGCAAATTCCAACTCAAACTCCCATACCTGTTCCCGAGCAAGTAACTGCTTCGGTACAGACATTACAAACAGCGGAATCCACTTCTATTCAAACAAGTAGGAATGTGAATGAACATAATGAAGCAGCTAATGAAGCTGAAACATTGGTTATCGTGAGGGAGGAAGCACAAACTGAAATACTTTTCAATAAGAATGTGGCAGTTAACAACGTTCAACTCTCTGCGAACGAAGTCGTTGGCACTTTCTCCACAACTCAGAACTCAAACTCGAGTTATATCTCAGCTAGTTTTTGCATGGCACCTACACAAGTATCACCAGTACCAGTGGCAGTAAGTTCTATTCCTTCTAATACTGGATGTAACGACACTGAACAACTTCCAATAGCGAACCCTCCGGCTGAGGTTACACAAACGGTTTCCTCACAGTGCGTAAATGTTAGACTCTCTACCCCTCCTCACTCCATCCCTTCAATTCCAACTTTACGTCCTAGCATCTCAGTAGGACCTAGAAGTGTCACTTCTGTTCCCTTTGTATCAAGAACTCCTATTCAAAGCCCCCGAATTCCTCCACCGAGGCTTACCCCTGGTCCCACCGCTCAACAAGCTGCATCCTCCATGCCACAAAGATCCTCAAGTCCTTTCAATGGAGTCCGACAACATCAGTTTACGTCTAACAACTTTAGGGTTTTGCAAACAACAGTAGATCCACCTCCAAATTCTCAGAGCACACAGTCCCCTGTTTTTATTAGTAACCCTACAGTCAGGGCACCCACCAGGATTCAGCAACAACGAGTGGTGTCACAAGCAACTTTCCCGTTTGGCGTTACATCTTCAGGGTCAGCTCCCACGCAAGCTACTCTATCTCAACGACAACCAACCGAATATCAATCCCGCGTTAATCCAAATCAAACTCGCATCCAGCAGTTAATTAACTCTGCTCGGTGTCGAATGGTAGCACCAACTCCACCCCAACCACGTTTGTTCAATCAACAAAGACCTGCAACTCCATACCCAGTCGCCAGACAAGTTGCTCGTGTATGCAGACCTCCTATTCAGCGTCCGCGGCAACAACGCCTTGCAACTCCAGCAGCAACAATTGGAGCACCCACTACAAACACGCAACCACCCACGGAGAATGCTTGGGATTACATTTCCACAATTCCAATGAGGAACTTTTGCAACCAAGTTTCAACGCCAACACCTCCATCACATTATCCACCGGCATCAACAAGTTCCTCCAGTAGCCTGAACTTTAACTCTCTTTTTGATGCTCCAGGAGCAACTCTATCACCGCTGAATCATACAAACTTTTCTCTTAGTTGTATGTCCAATGAGCGAAGGACATCACAACCGTCCGAGAGGGTACACATAACGTGTCCAGAATGCAAACTGAGCTTCGGTTCTTACGAATCACTGGACGATCATTACGAGAATGGAGGATGCAGTTAGGTAGGTATTCAAATCGTCTTTAGAAATGTATGGCATGTAAAATGTATTTTATGGTTTTCAGTTTAGTTTTGTTTTTTGTTTTTATTCCAGTGGGATTGCGTGGCTGGCGTTCCTTGTTGATCAACCCACTTACCTTTTAACTACTACCTAGTTACCTTACCACTACCACATCATCATCGTTCTGCTATAGTCATATTGCTCTCATTATATGTAGTAATATGACCCTTCCAAAGTGAATCATTTTATTTTTGTGTCAAATTTGATAATACTAGTAGAAATGACCACCTTTTCCATATATTAAATATATGATATGATGTGAGAAAGGAAACATGTGTCTCAATACACTTAAAAGAATTTTCATTAATTTTTATTAATTAAATGCATTATGAAAATTTAAAAAAGGATTTAATTGATGTTTGATATTTAACCTTCATGGGTTTGTTTATAAATAAAATATGAATCAAGACAATATAGTTTGCATTTCTATTCATATCATGTTTCCACTATTTAAAGTGCCATTAGTAGTCAGATAAATAGGAAATATAAATATATATTTTAGGCATGTATGGCTAACATGAAATGAAGTGCATAATTAAATTTTGTCATTTACGCATAACATAATCACTGTGAATGTTTCAGTTTTCCTGGGCTGATTTCGTGATGACTCATTCTAATTCAATAAAAGTCGATTCTAAGAAGAATATGGCATTGTAATCAGGACAATAAACACTATTCTAGCAGCAAACCATTTTACACCTATTTGATTTTTATATACAATATTGCTACTTTTCAATTCAACGTGAAATTGTAAGAAGCTCGGTTTTGACAGGCAATATTCATTCAGTAGTTCATCCATCGGGATATTTTCATGCAAGTTGTCCTGTCGGTCGGTGAAGGATAAACTGATAAAATTTTAGTTATACAAAGGTATTTCTACATTTCAATCATATCAGTGTGCATGTAATTTGGCATAATAAATGTTTAGTGTATTTTATAACTTTATTTTTTTTGCAGAGAAACGGAGAGAAGCTGTCTTGAGAACTTCAAAAATGTCTGAAGCTGTTGAGGAGGAAGTTCCCAGCATGGTCACAGCTATAGAGAGTGGGTCTTCGACAGGCGAAGCTGATAACTCTGCTCTGCGCGACCTTCCTGCTGCAATGGATGACGAGGATACCAGAGAAGCTTGGGAACATGACGAAGCTGCTGGAGAAACGATAGGACGCGAGAAACTTCGTTTGGAGCATGAAATGATGTTGTTAAAACAGTCTATTGAGGATGCGCACAAACAACTGTCTCAACACAATATGGAAACAAAATCCCGTTTGGAGGAGAACAACAAACGTCTCGCGGAATCAATTCAAGAGTTACTGGAACTAGAGCGGCTGGAAGGGGAAGCTGAGAATCAGCGACGGGAAACGGAGAACAAGGTGAATGATGCTAAAGCTCGTCTTCATCAAATTCAACAGGAATGGGAGCAAGTCGAAAAGCTTCGTGAAGAAATGTCATCTAATCTTTCTGAGGCTACCGACATGGAAGATATTGCAAGGGACTGTGTAAGGGGACTAGAAGATATTGTGAGGACTGGGCAGGCAGTTGCGGCAACAACCGAGAAGCGACAGAAAAAGGCTGAGAAACAGCTTGAGCAGGTTGAAAAACAGAAAAAGAAAACGCAAGATGAGCTGGCGAGGCTCCAAGAGAGGCGGAAACGAGCGGTTGAAAAACGAAAGAAGGAGGTGGAAGTACAAAAGAAAAAGGCAGCTAAAAAACGTAAGCAGGATGTGCAGAAGAAGAAGAAGACAGCTCAAAAGCGTCTGCAGAAAACACAGGTAAAGTAGAAGGCAAAGGGAAATCAAGGGAAGAAGAGTAAAAAATAATTTATACATTAAATTAGGGAAATTTTAAAGAATTTGATTTACCAGAACCTATTTAACTTCATTTTGCTTTGTGTTAAATTGAATTATTCTGGCGAAAATGGAAATAAAATCATAATGAAGATGCACAAAATGCTCATGAACATTAATTTGGGATTAAAAGTACATACCAGCGTCAGTAGCCCTCACGTAGCCGTATTGCAAAAACCTAAAGCTTACACAGCGTGCTTAGGCTCCTTCATAGAGCATTACCACTGAGCATCATCTTATATTAGAAAGTATTTCATGGACAAGCGATATGAATGCTCATTCTCATTTTGCATGCCTCAAAAGAAGATTGACTATGTTAGTAGCTTTAAAAAGACTTTGCTTTACACTTTGGAATGTATTTATACTTGAATTTTATGTTAAAAATTAGCATAATATATTATAATATAGTATAGATAAGATCCCTCGATCACTTCTGTACCACACATACTTGTATGGCCATTTCATTTCTCTTTTTACATTTTATCTGTTTGCTTCCTTCAGAAAAAAGCAAAAAAAAATCTACAAAACCCAATTACTTAAACTCATGTTTACAGTTTATCGGATTACTCGGTATCAGCAACAACGAGGACCTAATGCTAGGCCAAACTTTTTCTTTCAACTCATGTGACATCAGTCCATTTCGTTTTATTTTTTACCGAGATAATAAGTTCAGGCTAATGGGATGAGGTGATGAACTGCAATCTATGCACTTGTATCATACAAGTTGTATGGTTGATTCATATTTCCATTTAGAATTAAGATGCATATACTATTTTTAAGATGGATGGATGGATCATGTCGTTATTGAAATGGTGACTTCTACAATAACACCAAAAGATTAATGTTCATAATGGCTATAATAAAGTTTCGTTTTACGCATTAAACCTCGCTACTCGTCTCGTCAACAAGTCCAAGCAATGGTAATGCATGATAGTCGTCGGTCGTCACCAGGAAAAAATGTTTATGTTTTATTAGAAGCATTCATTTTACATGGGTTAATATATTGGGCTTCTGCTCTTACTCAAATTTCTTGAAGAATTTTCAACAAATTACAAAGCATATTACTCATATATTTATCCAAAGCCGGTTGCATTGAGGAGTCTGACTGAGTAACTGTTCCAGGGGTCCATTCCATTATGATTCGGCAGTTCTAGCTGGCAGACGTGTTCATCAATGAAGTGAGTATTATCGCATTCTATCCTGATTCCTTATCTACAAGATTACAAGTGACAAGTAAGTCTAAATAAAGGTTTAAATATATATAATAGAAACTGTATAGTTTGGTGGTGGATCGCTATTTTGGTTGCTAATAATTTTTTGATTATTTTCCTCTGAATTTTTACAGAAGTCATTTCCGAAAACTGAAAATGGAAGAGGTTAGCACTGACGATAGCCAGACCGTTATTCTGGAACCAGACAATCAAGAAATGGCATGCAAAGACAAAACTACTAGCAAACAAAAGGAGCTGTGGAAGCTACGAAAGCAGTCTGAATTGCTTGTACAGCAGAATGGAAGAGGTGACCAGCAAGCGCTTCAACTTTTAAAGCAAGTTCAAGCCTGCTTAAACCGAGCCCAGCGGCACTTGGATGACACTGAAAAGCGTGAGGCTGATATCAAAGTCAAGTGTCGGTATGCAGAAGGGCGTCTCGCCACTGCTAAAGCTCAGCTTCAAGAGGTTGAGCGGAGACGGGAAGCAACGGAAATACTTCGGGAAAAAGCTGATGAAGCTCGGATTCTGTGTGAAGTCCAAGCGAGTTTGGCAACCCAAAAACAGAGGAAGGCGGAGAGAATTACTGAGTTTGCGGAGCAGAAGGCCAAGGAAGCTATGAAGCAGACAGAGTTGGCTGAGAAGTGGTTTCAACAACTTGAGAAGAAGGCCAAGAAAGCAGAGAGTGACTTACGAAAATTGAAGGAAAAGTGCCAAAAGGAAAAAGAAAAGCGACAGCAAGACATAAAAAAGATGAAGATGGAGGCTCGAAAACTAAAGGCTAAAGCAGCCCAGCAGGAGAAAAAAATGAAGAAAGGAATAGCAATGCAACAAGTGCAAAAGAATGCAGCAACCGGTCGCAATCAGAAGCGTTCCTAAATGTCTGTGCATTATTTTTATTTCAACCTATTACTCAGTTTTTTTTGCATATGAAATATTTCATTGATGTGTTTCGTGTTTTGATCTTTTGAAATAAAATTGAATTCCCAACAAACATTTCTTCATAGTTTCCTTGAAGTGTTTTAGCGTTACCTTTCTTTTAACTGTTTCATACATCACGATCAAAACTCATTCTCACCTCGCAACACACACCAGTTAACCAAGCCTTAAGTCAATTTCGGTGTTAAATCGGCATGCATAATGTTGACCATCAGTTTACTTAATTTTGCTTAAATCAACAGCATAAATCATTTCACAATGGCACAGCCCAAAACTAGGTTAATAAGGGGCATTGTAAGAACTGTGATAATGAAATAATGAAACGTCCTATGTAAAGGTTCACTCATATAATATAGAAGCTACAAAGCGAAAAAACTGAGCTGCACCTCATTCAGTATAGCATAGTAATTCTTTAAAAAATTATATAATACGCTTTTGGAATCAGGCCTCAACCTCTTGCCATTGCAAAGAAAAGGGTGACGGAATAATACACATTTGGATACTCAGAGTCTTGGTAAGAATGCTCGCCCACTCTCGTAGTGGCTCTTAAAACGGTAATAAAATTAAATGTCTCCACAACATTATGAGTGTAAACATCTTATGCAAACGAAAGAAGTGTAGCACATACTCGCATGAAAAGGATAAAAATTTTCACCATTAAAAAATATAAAAAACAATCGTCCAGAAGCTTAAATTATGTTTTGGCTATAGTGAAGTATTGATGTGATACATAAAATATGCGACACAATTCTGTTTCAGAAAACAAACCAATAACTATTTACTACAACCAATGCTGTGTTGGATTGGATTGAACATCATCATACTAAATCATCTCCCATTTTTTGGCTATGCAGATGGCTTTGACTTGATGATAATGGAATCGGATGGATGAATCGATATGGGATCAAGTATCAAGGAAACTTAGCTCTGGCTCATAATCTTCTAATTATTTTATGTATGAGCACATGATAAGTAATTATACTTATTTTTTACTTTTGTGGCAGCATAAATACAACTGCAGCACATGCACCGTGGAAATACGCTCCCGTTGAATATTATACAATCAATACATAAGAATATATGTTGTAACCGAGCAGGGTTTAATGGATGACTCATAATTCGCGAGATAAAAATATGTTACAAGTCTTTGCTGTAGTAAAAGAACATTGTAACTTTAGAAAGAAGTTATTATTGGGTATTGTTTCTATTCGAATGAACCGTACGATTGCCAAAGATTAACGTAGCTTGGATGCATTCGTTTTGAACAAGCGTACATAGTTCATAATACTTAACATGCAATGCATTGTACCTTCAACTTTACTCCCTAGAAAAACGCAGCGACAGTTGACAAAAGTTGATATGCAAGACTCAACACTAATCGTGCGACAAGAAACAGATTACTTCTCGATTTTGTCACACCACTTCACAACCTGCTCTAAAAGGGATTTATTTTATCAATATTGCACATATACATGCATACAAGTTGTGCAAAATGGATAAAAACTCTACTGCAGGAACGTTGGTAGACCTACACGAACAAGAAACGGACACTGAATTGAGTGATTGTGAGACTGAAGAGAAAGGCTCATCATCCAACGGTAATTAAATAGCTGTTGCTTCCAAACTCTTGAAGCTTTATGAAATGAAATGTAAAAAAGTATTTTTCGGATGATTTACTTATAATATATTATTGTTTTTGCTTACTTCTATTACAGGAGGCGATAACAAGGCTTTTGTAATCAATGCTGACCTTGAGCAAGAACGCCAAAAGTTGGCTATGGAAATACGTCAACTAGAAGTGGAAAGACTTCAGCTGCAGCGAGAACGTGAGGAGTTCAAAGAGCGTGCTATACTCATGGCAAAGGAGGTCAACGAGAAAATTAAAAACAGCAATAAACAATTGTTGGAAACGGAAAAGCGAAAGGAAGAAGCTGAGCTGCGTGTTCGGGAATTGGAGCAAAGGGTACGAGAAGCTGACCAAACCTTTGAGGAAAAGAAGGAGCAGGGGAATGTAGCTGAAGATCGTTTGACCCGGACTCAAAATGCTACGAAGGAAATGCAGAAAAATGTGCAGAAATTAAGCAAGCTGCGTACCATCGCTGAGAGTAACCTGATTGTGAAAGAACGGAAGCATCAAAGATTCCAAGATACTGATCAATAATCCAAGCTGGATTATCTATCATCCAAAAATTTCTTATAAATCTGTGAGTTTCTCCATGAATTTTAAAATTCAATAAAATAAATTGGGTCATTGCTAATTTAAACTAAATGACAGGCCTTTGCTGAACAATTAAAATCTAGAATTATTTTATATCTCATAAAGAAAAAATTAACATAAGAATGGCATGTTTTAGATATTACACTGTCTGTTTTATACACAAAAAAAGAATATCTACCCCTTTCTTAGATGAATTCCCTAATCCCTAGGTGTAGTTTCAACGTTAAAGAATGATAATAATGGGATGAAAGGCCAAATGTCCCTTTCAAACTCTTGGCATGTGTACATGGTTTGCTTTTGATAAGATTAAGGAAGAAGCTTGTGTAGGATCATATATACTTCTGCATGTAATGGTCATTTTATGAATGAGAATGAGCATGGCATACAACTCAACACTCAAGATTGAGCATCGCAAACAGCTACTGTGATACGTACGTATACTACTTATACTACTGCCACATTTGTATTCTTGTCAACACTTGTCAATCATCAAACAATTTTACTTTTAGACATATACTTGTGGTGAGCTGGTGTTAAATATGTTGATAAACAGTTCAGTGATCATCATTCATGATTGAGCCGACACCCAAATTGATCTTTGATCTCCTTCACAGCTACAAATCATACAATTCATAACGCATTTTATGCAAGCCCAGTGAACATATATGTAACACAATAAGAAAGGTAGGTGCTTATGATGTTGGTTTGCCGTGGTTCTCAAATGACTTTCCATAAAGCCGTATAAATTGACATGCATATTTTATTGACTGAGATGGTATAAAATTGGGGTAATAAAAGACTATAGTTTACACTGAAGGCTGCGTTGAGATGATAAATGTATTATGATATATGTATCAATTTTTAGCTCTCGTTTGCGCTCGTTGTGTTAACAGTTATGGATTAAACGTTGTTAGGAAAGGACTATACCAATGTATAAACTTTTTTGCATAATAATACAAAATGCTTAGAAATACAGTTACAATTTGCATATACAAATGCAAATGATGACGATGGCACACATTGTGTACCAAGAAATTTAAAGACAATGGGCATAATCTAGCCATGCACTTTAACTTTTGGCTATACTCATGCATATTAAAGTCAATATTCATTATGACATTAATAGTCAAAAGATATATGTTCGAAGTTAGGGAGCTGTATTTATTTCTACCTACCTACCTAGCTAGCATTATCGTAAAACAATACTCCGTTCCAAGGTTATTAGGCCTTTTCACCAAATAAGCAACTGGATTAAATTATACTATCAAACTATCATTGTAGCATCCTCCTCTACCCACCGTATTGTAATATTCTTTAACGTTAGTTAAATTCAAAAGGTTTGATTGGTAAGTAAATTAATACTTTTCGAACTAATTTTACCTTTGGTACCGAGCTTTTGGTTCTGGTTAATTTCTGCAGGATTAAAATTCAAATTGGTTTTTTTTATTTAAAAGAACACCATGTCAGACTTACATTATGCATGGAATGCAGCAACTTTGGCTGTGAACAAAGAGGTGGATGATGAGGCAAAAGTAGCCAGGATGAAGGCCATCGTCGAGATTTTGAATGGGCACCAAGAAGCTCTGGATTTGAAAGCACGGAGCATTGAGATGATGACTGACGACACTTTAGCTAGAGCTGTTACCCATCTGCAAGACACCAACAAGCGAAAGGCAGACTCAGTGGCACGTCGACAAGAAGCCGAGCGTTTGAAAGGAGTTGC
The DNA here is from genome assembly GCA_001718145.1 of Orchesella cincta. Lineage (NCBI taxonomy): Eukaryota > Metazoa > Arthropoda > Collembola > Entomobryomorpha > Orchesellidae > Orchesella > Orchesella cincta. The sequence goes on from LJIJ01001550.1 coordinate 29,524, forward strand.
TGAAGCTAAACTTCTTGAGACGGAGCGTCAAATTGGAGAAACGGAGAAATTTCGGGATGCTATTCGAGGGAGTTTGCAAACGAATGCACAAAGGTTACATAGTGCCGTGGAGAATCTACGGGCATTTGGGGATCGTGAGATCGCCTTGCGAACTGCAGCAAAGGAGGCGGACAAGCGGGCAAAAATAGCGACGAATCGCCGTGTTCAAGTCGAAAAACAGAAGAAGAGAGCTGAAGATCAGATTAGAAAACTAAAGCAAAAGGTCAAGCTGGAGAAGCAAAAGCTGCAGGTGGAATTGAGAGAGGAGAAGAAGCGAAAGAAGAATGCGAAAGGCAAAGGGCAGAGTGAATGAGAATGTGAAAATTATTTATGATAAATTACATTGTGTTCTATTGTATCATGGAAATGAATTTCAAAATGGAGTAAAATCAATAAAGTAAAATTACAATATCAAGCAATGCAAATTGTATTTATTCAATATTCATATCTACTCCAAAACGGTCTAATGGAAACAGTGAATAGTCATGCAAGTTAAGGTTAAGGCACTCCACGTTTTTACGACTGGAAAATGAATTTTATACAGATGCTTTATTTGCACAGCGAAAGACGCGTTGACGTAGCTAGGGCAATGTAATTTAAGCTTACGCAATCGATAAATATGTTTGTTTCTTAATTTTGTACACGACTGGAATCAGACAAAGTAAGTTCTAACCTTTTTTCTTTCATAGTATCTCCAACTTGTAATGGGCAGTAATATTCTTATGCAGCCTCAAAATTATCATATGAACATTGGTATACTTGCGAAAGAAACATTTTGGATAAGAAAAACTCACCCGACCGTTACATATAGTGAATAGATCATGTATCATGTACATGAAAGTTTCCTTTCATGTGAATGTCATGCCATGTCATGTAGTCCACATGACATGAATTTTTGACATGCTACATGACATGAACATGAATTTTTAGTTACCTGCATGGCAAGACATGAATGAGATGACATGAATCCATGATCATGTAGAATATACTTATTGCTTCAGAATGCAGCGGTGCTTAGTGCTTAGTATATAATTTTAACAGCGCTGCCGCAAACTCAATAGAAGAGGATTCTCGAGTAAAAAGTCGCATGTTAAATACATTTGAAATGTAACGTAATTTATTACATATTCCCATTTACCTTGAATTCAGTTTAATTCATGACATTACTATTGTGTATTTAATTAAACTGTTTGTTATAAACAGTCGATTGATTTAACCAATCAGTACGAGATCAGCAAGAACTGTGATAGTTTCTTTTTGGTTTAGTTGTAAATTTAAACAAACGTAGAAACTTCCGCATCTCCACGTCCCAATGTTTAATGTAGAACATACTTAGTGACCCTTAAGTAGATTACATGATCATGTATTTCATGTACATGAATTATTACATGAATTTCATGTTACATGACATGAACATGAAAAAATTCTTGGCACATGACATGACATGCAAAATCCTTACATGACATGCCATGATCTATTCACTAGTTACATATTATTATTTAGCTGATAAACCATATCACTGAGCTGAGACAAATGGAGCCATAAACTAGACGATAATGCCTCACAGTTTCTGTTCACTCCGATTTCACTCCTTATCAAGGTTGCATTATAGCACTAAATGCAAGCGAACAAGCTAACACCAGCATTAATGTGGGATATAACAAACGAAGATTCTGTGGAAAGGTTTAGTCACAGCCAGGTCACAAGTCAAAGCTCAGTTTCTTGGGATGTACAATGTGCAATACAAAATACATTTCTATGCTTTTAAGTTGATGGCTCTACCAAGAAAATGTGAGAGTTGGCATTGACAGCTTCTGCAGCGGTTGTTGGTTTAGAATTCTCCATTTGAACTTGAAACTGTGTTTTTGTCAGACAAGTTTACTATATAATAGTGACATTTTATATAACTACAGAACTTTGTCTTTGATAAAATAATTTTATAATCGACCGGAGAGAAATTGAAGTGAATTTGTTATATAAAGTGAAAACAATATAGTGAGGAGAGTGAGGAGAACAGAAGTTTCTCACATTGCCCTCTAATTGACCTTGGCATTGACAAGATTGAAGAGAGAATCACATTATTCACAATAGGTAAAAGAACTAAAGGCAATCATAATCGTCGCTAAAAGTCTAGACGATATGAACATCAAAGAAAAAATCGAATGTTTATGCTAAAAATGTTACATTTTTTTGCAGACGGTAATAACTGCATCCTTGCAATGAATCACCATCAAGAACGAAATAAGATAGCTGCCGAACGACGCAAGCTGGAAGAGGACAAACTTCAGTTGAAACGGGAACGAGAGGAGTTTGAGAATATGAAGAAAAAGGCTCATCTAGAGAGGGAAGACCATCGTAACAAGATGATTAATTTCAATCGGGCCATTCGAAGAGGGACTGAATTTGTGGCAGAAACAGAGAGAAGGATACATGAAGAAGAGCAGCGTGAACAAGCGTTGCTCATGCGTGAGGAAGTCTTAAAGGTCGAACTTAAGGCCAAGCTGGATCGTAATATGCTTGCTGGCCAGATTTTGAAACGTCTTCATGAGCAAGAGGAGAAATAGAAAAAAGCTCAGGGAAAACTGGAACGCCAAGCCAAAGCTGCAGAGAAAAGGCTAAAAAGCTTGGGGAAACGTAAGAATAAATTATTATTGACCCAACAAGATGGAGCTGTCCAGTGACTCGTATTTGAGGTAAATGTAATAAATCTATCAAAGAAGATTTCAATATAAAATATAACAAACAATGAAAATGTTTTATATGCAAGTCATAAGTACTTCATCAATGCACGCGTTTTCGAAATTCTATTACATGCATACATATATCAGAATGGATAAATTATGCATTGGTTTTGGTTTGATGAGAGAGCACGAAGTAACTTCTATGCGCATAAAGTCTCAATCACACATCAAGTTCAACTTACAAACTACAACCACTTGGCTATAACCATAAGATGAACGGCTTTGCTTCAGCACTGCATATAAAAAGACGTACTGTATCATTTCTCCTAGGCTGTCCTCCTCAATAGAAAGTATTTCACATAATATATTCACATGCATTTTATAGTCTACTATTCTCACATGAGTTCAGGTTAGCAAATATATCGTTTTCGTCATTAAAATGTATAAGCCCTGGAATGTTCATTATCAGCGTAAACTAAACATGATCAGTTTGAAAATGCCCCATCAAAAGAACTTATTTATGATGATCAAAATGTGATAAACGTAATTCGTAATTGCCAAATTCATGTTTAAAAGTTATACCGATAATTTTAAAAATTTAAAAGTTAACTTTATTACAATCAAAAAAAGTTTAAACAACAAACAAATATTTTAATATATCGTAACTATCCATTTGACACCTTTCAAAGTATCTTCTTATAAAATTCTGCACTCCATGTGTAAAAGCTAACTTTATTACTAACAAAAAATTTTAAACCCCAAACAAATATATGTTAATATATTTTAACTATTCATTTAACAACTTTCAAAGTATCGTCTCTACTTAACCATCAGCCATGTTGGCTGCACAATAAAAAATTGATAAAGGATCATTTAAAATATTAGGAAGATTTTCTAGTATGGTAATAATTTTTTTTATAAATTACATAAAATAATTGATCATTGATCAAGAAGGATTAATAATCTGATAATACACCACAACTGAGACCAATTTACAAAAAGTGGAGCGAGTTAGCCAATCGCTCATTACTCGGAGCTCCAAGAGACAAGCCAGTCAAATACGCCAGTTTGTAGGCATACTGACAAGGGGCTGGAACCGTAACAGTGCCTCTCCAATTGAAATACATGTGAGTTAGCTTGAAAGTTAACTTTTGTATTCTATCCGGACTTAGACCTTGGGTGTCATACAAAACGTTGTAGGACACGGGTGAAACTGAGCCTTGTCTGGTGTACTGAGCAATCACGTAGAAATCATATCTGCAATCCAAAAATATTTTTATTAATATATTTTAAAATACTTTTCAAAACAAAACAATAAAAAATTAAAATAATATGCGTCAACTAACCGCTCCGGATAAGTGATAACGTCATCAGCAACAGTTCCAGGACCTGGGTTCACAGGCCGCCCGTTTCCTTCTAAGGAAAACATCCTTGTATTGATCTTCTTGGTCACGACAATAAACGAAAACTTTGGTTCGGGTTGTGCAAAACTCTTGTACAGTTCAGTTATGGCCCTCTATAAAAAAAATAAAACGAATTTAAAATACAAATATTTGTTTCCCGATCACCTATATCCAAATTAAGAAAAAAATGGAGAAGCAATTGTTACCCTAATGGTTCCCAGCTCCGTTTCGTAAACGTACTTCAGTTGTCCATCTCCGACTCCGTCACGGTACATGATGATTCTTTCGGGAAGCTCATTATTCATCTTTTGATACCCATGAAGGCATTCTAAAAGAATTATGAATTTAAAACCTACCCTTCATTCACATTAAAGTAATTATATAATAAGCTGTTTAGTTCGACTTACTCATAAAATCAGCTCCAACCTTATCCGAAAGCTCATCTCCAAGCTAAGTTCTTGAAATTGAAATTGCGCTGTTTATTTAAGTGACATGAAGATCATAATATGTTACACACATTGTTTCCATGAACCAGTCACTGGCTGGAGAAGAATAAGTAAAAAGGTATAATTAAATTAAGTAAATACAATTCCAAAATTAGTAGTACATTCAAACAGTCGAGCCGCGTTGCAACCTAATTCCTAGTACAGTATCAAAAAGTTAATAAGAAATAATGAAATGAGACAGTCCTGATTGCATCTAAAATTACAAACATTATGTACAAAAAATCAGCCTTTGTCAATATACCATAATAGGGTGTCACAATATTTTTGGATGTCGTATAAGCATATTTTTATCCAAACTGGACATGAGTCTCTTGCTTTCCTCATGTTAAAAAACTCAGAAAATATTGAAAGCATAAACATAACATTGAATTTACATTGTTCGTCACTAACTAAATTCTTCACTTGAACTGGTATGAACTCTGGTACACACAGGGGACAAGCAAAATTCCTGTCTTTTTTGTACTTGTAGTACGTAGAATTGTCCATACTGAGTATACGTCTTTTCCTATGGAAGAATTTAGTGCAGTGTGCACATCGTAGAAATCCGTAAGTTGGGATGTGTTGAGCTTCCACTGTTAATATCACTTGGAAGAATTCGCCTGCATATTCTACTTGTTGCTCATCTGAGATGGCTTCTACTCCACATAGGCAGCATTGTGGTCCCATATACTCGTCCATCTCAGCATCATCGTCCTCCTCTTCATAGTCCTCATCTGCATCATCTTTTGGGCCGTTTGGGGTCCACTTCACGAAGTCTACGTAGTACCGTATGATTTTCCTCGCATCAGGTAGATTTGTCACGATCACTTTGTTCGTATTTGCAGTAGCTAGTAGATCTTCCATGTCTTGGTCCACCTCTAGCTCGGAATCTGTGGATGTGTCCATACCTATTTGTAGAATAGATTTTCTGTGCCAGTATCTTATGGAATCTCTTACTTCAGAATGTGGATAAGTACAACTTTGAAATACATATACAAAGCTAGTGTAACTTATCTCAAATGCAGATTAGTCCTTCCTATGCTTGGTATTTGGGACCCTCTTGGTAAATGTGATGAAAACGGTTTACTTTTAAGTTCACTAATTAAACTTCATTTATCAATTTGTGTTACCACAAATAATTTTAACTTATTCACCGTAAAAATCTCTTTCCGCAACTGTAAATCTCAACTTTTAAATCACACTAAAACCACTTAAAAATTATTATTTGCTGGAGCAATCAAAAAACGTGTATGTATGCTCTAAACCAAGAACACTTATACGTGAGAACGAGTAAGTCACTTTTATGACTCACTGGTAAGGGCCAATGCTCATTATTTCACTGTTAAAACTTTAATTGTTTAACTGTTAATTGTTTCATTCATACCTTTATGGAAGAATAACTACTATTTTAAAATTAAATCATCATGACTGCTGCATATAATCATGATAGAAAACTGTTTTAAAACATGCATGCACTTTTTAAAAGCGTGAGAAGAAGAGAAAATTCTTACTGATGTGATTTGTGCTCAATCCAGCTATGAATTGGTACCAAAACCTCAGCACTCACGAGTGGAAATCATTTCATATGCATACGAACTTTTTATGGGAGTAGGTAATAGGTACATACTTAGTACATACACTCCACTCAATCTTGCAGCTATACACTTTGAGATACAGAAAAAGATAACTTTATGTCCATAAAGCTCCAGAGCAGACTAACATAATATGCATTCATATATGTATAATAGATATTTTAGGTACAAAAAGGTTGAAAAGAAGCCTATTTTTTAAAGGAAGGATCTGCTGGTATCTGGTACATGTGCGTTATGTGTCTCATATTCAGGTCTGTCAACCAAAAAGGTCTAGATATTTTAGAATTTTATGACTACGTGACAAACACGAATATGTGTGTCTGCTCAATAAACTGAAGTTTCAGCAGCAGCAACCTCGAGTTTGAATATGAAATATGAAGCTAATAATATGGGTAATTATGCATATTTAACGCGGGGCTGGTATGAGCGAGTGAATGAAAAGTTTTATTTTCATAAAAGTGATCATTTTGTTGGAGGTCTTACTTCCAATTTTTCATAGAAATAATATTATGACTTTCCTTTGTTTGACTTGTGTTTGTAATGATGTATACACTCACGGTGCGTCCGTTGTCCACAGTGAAGGCATTCCGGTTCGGGCCAACCAACTCTTTAGTGTCACACGTCACACCGCCGCACAATGTGTATGCCTTTGTCTACTACTACTCTAGCGGTACATTTGCTGTCTTCCTTCATTTCTTTCAGGATCACCTAAATGCAATACATAAACCATACCATTCATGAGTCATGACTTTACTTGGGTGAATGGACATTTACTCTGCTCGACATTATGGAAATATGAAAAACGAAAAACATTTTCGTATGGATAATTTGTCTCAAAAAATGAGAACTGAGATATGAGTAGACCTGTTCATCGTATATAAATACATGTTTCTTATGCGTTCTCGAGCTTCAACCAAACTTTGTATGTGAACGTTTGGTCACAAATGGAGTCGTTTAAAACCATGTTGTTACCACATATTTCACATATTTTGAGGTTTAGCACATATCACATATGTAGTAAACATATTTGGCAATTTTCGCCAAATTGGCCGTTATTTTGCAATTCTTTACCTGTTTTACGAATTTTTTATTAAAATTACAGAAATAAATTTGAACTGACAGTCTAAAATGTGTTGCTAAATGTCCAAATTTCAATTTAAACCATGTATATTTGAATATTAAAACGTTAGAGAACGCCGAGGGCATTTTAAAACAAAATATTCGGATTAATTTTTTGACGATTTTAACCACATATGTGACCACATATTTGCCGTTTTTAGGCACATTTTACATACATATTTCGACTTCATAACCACATCTTTTGATCAGCTCTAGATATGAGAACTCAAGTGTACGAATTTTACTAATTTCATATATGTATGCTTTTTATTACAATATGACTAGTTTTATTACATTGACGAAAGACATTTTTTGTTATTCTACGATCTGTGCTGCATTGCTTGTACCTAAAATGCATGTAAATCTGTCAATGTGCATAGTTATAAAAAAAGCCAATGTGCAGGCTTTTAAAAAGGCAGAGCAGAAAATATCCATGTAAAAATAAACGTGCAGTGGGCTATGGGATTGAATAGATCTGACTTACTTAAAACTTGTAGCTTGTAAATACGAATGCCGTTTTTTCTTTCTTTATCTCCGTCTAATTATGAAGGGACACCGGACACGGGTGTTTTATTGCATTTAAAAGTCCTTGTGCCATAGTTCATGTATGTTTTTGTAGAAAACTAAAACGTACCGCTCCTGACTAACAATTTCTTATTTAGGAATGAATGTATGAACAAAGATGAAAGAAGACTATATTGTGCTATATCAGGGAAATCTCATGAAAGGAACAGAATCACCAAATAGAGAATTTGTGTTGCTTATGCGTTGGTTTTACTCATGCTACGTTTATGGCTCATTGACTATTACTTATCTGTAAAAAGGGTATTCATATATATGATCCCTTAAAAATCCTCGGTCTTAATCTAGGACTTGACCTTTCTGGAATGGGTATGGGAACAGAGACCAAGAATAACACTGTCCATGCTTATAACAATTTTCTTATTGCTCCGTTCGTATCGAATATATACTAACAATGTATTAAAGCCACATTATCTGCCACCAACATAGATAAAATGGAAAGCATAACATAGCTTAAGATTATAAATCATAATAATTATTCATAAAAATAATCGAGCACAACAAAACTTTTACGGATTCTTTATACACTGCAACCATTTTTTATGAAAACTCAATCTGCTTGTCGCCGATGAATTACTTTGGCAATCACTTCTTTAAAGCTTGAGAGTATTTGGTTGGCGTTCTTTCTGGGATCAACAGATTCCTCCTCCGCAGTCAACTGCTTCCGCATCTTCCTACAGGATCTGATGTGATTTGCTGAACACGCTTTGCTTGTAAACGTCCGTGGACAATGAGTGCAGGCAAATTCTTGTGCATCATTTCCTCCTTCACTGGAAATGGGGTGGCTTCTACTTCGCCTGAAAATCCCTCGCTTTCCCGAGCTACTTCCTTGTTGCTCTCGATTTTGAGCTCCCGACGATTCCACAATTTGGAAGAGAGCAACCGCTTAATAGTACCTCCTCACCTCTGGCTAATGCTGCTTTCCGCTCGACATTACTCATATGAGAAAATTTATGAAGGAGGAGAATGTGGCGTCTGCTGGTTGAAAGTGGACAACCGCAAACGTTGCATTTTGACGAGTATTCCTTCCCCACCGGATTCTTCCCGTATTTTCGGGATCCCAACCGCTTTAGAACCTTTGTTACTCGCACTGTAATAAAAAGAAACATTTAAGTAACTAGCTAAAAATAAGGAGTCGTAGTCGTAGTCGTTATAATATAATGTAAGGTAGTCTTACGTTTGTAGAAGGAGTTATTATGAACCTTTAACTTCTTCAACGGTGTCATTCGTCCCGTTCTTTCATTCGTCTTCGAGTTTGGAAGACTGAAGTTGCAAATGCCACATTGCCAAAATTCTTGGCTGGGGTCAGCGGAGCTTGTACATTTAAAGAATTCCACTCCTTTGAACAGGTTTCTGCGCTTCTGTGCAACCTTTACCAGGACGAGTTCATCCTTATTCCTATTCTCGTCTTCAGCATCACTTCTTGAGCCGTTGACTAAATGCTGAGTTTCCCTGAAAGCGTTGAAAGGAAAGCATTATAATATGCATGCATTTCAAGGTTTTTTGGTTTGCAATTTTACATTAGCTTACGGGGCTTCGTTATCGGAGGCATTAGGTAAATCGGGAGGAGAGGGTGGAAGCTCCGATGCAGCGTCATCTCCACTTTCTAGCATTGTATTTGTCACATTTTTAGTAGAATTCTTCAATGGTATTGTGGAGTGGAGAGTACAGAATGGGTTGTTGTGATGCCACAAATTTTCCCTTTGGGTAAGCAATGGTGGTCTTGGAACATCTATTTGTATCCGCTCAATTAAATCGGTAGCAACGGAACAAAAACCACATTCTTCCAATGGTACAATCTCTTCGGTCCCTTCTACTATAATAGGGTGAACTCTTCTATTATGAATTGATAAATCAGCTTCCTTATCAAAAGTTGGGTCACAAGGACATAAGCGACAAACGAATCTGTATTTTTTGGAAACAGCGTCATTCGTATTGTTCATTTGCTGAGAAGTGTGGGAGTCAAAGATAAACATGCGGCCTATGTGGCCCAACTCGTATTGAACGCTCGGACCCCTTTGCTTCTCCTCAAATCTGCGAGTAACAAAGCGAATTCCTGGGTTGATTGGAGCGCTGCTTTGAAGAGAAAGCCCAAAAGGATGGGACTGTTGTGATGGGTCTTCATTGTGAAATTTCTTGTGATTCTCAAACAAAACGTGAGTTGCGAAGCTCCGCTTACAAAGCTGGCAATGGAAGGTGGGAACTTGTCGCACTCTGTTGTAGTAGAGTGAGGCTCTTTGAAATGGGGGGATGACGACATTGGTGACGCGACCCAAGGAGCTAGCAGAATCTTTTTGACTAGTTGATGGAGAAGGGTTAGTTTCTAATGAAGAAAAGGGTGGTGAGGGGTCAGTTGGGATTGAGATAACATCTGTCGGATTTTTATCACTTTGCTGCTCCATGTTGGTTACACTTTTGAAAATTTTTTGTTTTTAACGTACTATAATTAAAAGAATACCTCTATTTAATTAAAGGTAGACAGCTGAAGTAGTAGACTAGGTCGAGCTCACCGGTTCACATGATGATAGCATGGATGGAAAAGAAATGAGAGCGTACGCTTATGATGTATGTAGTTAAGATGTTAAGGTGTATAATGTGCAATACAAAAATGAGGCGAGATCGAGTGGTTGTTGTGAGTAAGCAATAAAACGTAATTTGAATACTCTTTTAATTTGGGCTTGTACACAGTTTATTATCTAGCTCCTTCTTGTTATCATACATTTTTGTTGGCCTGTTTTCGTTTAGGAATAGAAGTCAGCATCCATTCTCAGCTTCTAGATAGTGTTCGTCATATATATTTCCTAGAATTAAACTCTGTCAGTCTGTAAGCTGAGCCAAGCAAAGCAAAATATTATTTGCATTTCTACTCGTTGCACATATCATATCTCCTCAAACAACCAAACACTCGGTTCAATTCAAGGCCACGCCAAATGTTGAATGTCCTTTATACACCTAGACGGCTTACTAGACCGACCTAAATGCGAGCCTGAAGGAAGAAAAAGAGCCTATATTGCCGGTTGAAAGAAGTGAAGGCATAAAGGCATATTGACCATCTAAAATGTAATCTACCTATAATTCAGTAGGTAAAAATTTGAGGATTTTATTTATAATGGCAGCTACGAACTAGATGAGTAATGACAATGATTATAAATCATATTTATTTTCTGTTCATATTTTAATGGTTCTGTTCTATTCATATTACACCTTCTGTTATATCGCACAATAAAACAATTTTATAAAATGTAATGCCTTTAAATGTCGATCCAGGATAGACTTGTTTCAAAGGAATGAACGCATTAACGCACGTGCTGCTCCGCCGACATCTGCATTTTCGTATAAACCATTACAGCAGATGTTGCATGATATTAAAAAGGTACTGGGAATTCCTCCTAATTATCATAAAACACGCAATAACATTTTAAAACTGAAACCAGTAGTTAGCCAGAATAGTATCCAACAACTTCTAATAGTATTTGCGTCAACTACAGCTTTATTATGTTCACCAGACAGACACAAGCAAAATTAATAAAAATGTTCACAGATATTTTTTATGGTCCATGCAGATTCAATTCATTCCATTTTCATTCTACTAGGAAGAAAGGTCGCAAGAAGGGGAAAAGTACATTTGCAACAATGGGTAATACCTTTCTAATTCTATTTTTTGTAAAATCTTTTTTTCTCTTGATCTCCGCTTCCGAATCTTCAACATTGGACAACTCTGAAGAAGCAGCCACCAACTACTAGCTAATGTATTTGAGCCACAGGCAACGCTCTGGGCAAAGAAGACGTCCGAAGCGAGTGGAATTATGAGACGGATTTATTAAACGAAACGGTGAGGAAAATTTGGGAGCAACGAGCTTTGAAGCTGCCAGTTTCGGGAAGCATGCATGGGAGAATGTTAAACGTTTTGATTATAAAGGGTTCAAAAATGAAGATGTGAAAAGGCAGACAGTTTGCAAAAGTTGAGGCGTGATGGAAGCTTGCGCGCTTTACTGAAGAGAA
>LJIJ01001551.1:0-41411 GCA_001718145.1 Orchesella cincta
CTCGGAAGGCTAGCGGCCTCGATTCCCAAAGTAAAGAATGTTTTCCAGCTTTGCCACATTCACTGTGTTTGATTACCAGAAGCGTGAAAACGCACTTGGTCTTCGACTTGAGCGATGACACTCTGGAAACAACTTAACTCCAAATTCTCGGTGGGAAAACCTAATTTATTCATGCATGTTATACCATAATATGATCATTTCAATTACAGTACATGTTCTACAGAGGATCCGACACCAGTTACCACCAAGACAAACACTTGTAGGCAAACAGGATTGTGTCAACCTCACTCTTCCTCCCGAATTCTCGAGCCAGCTGACAAACGCTACATCGTGATCCAATGATCATCTGCGGAGATAGCGGATGTATAGATTCATGTTTAATTTTCTCAATACGGGTATTTTTTCTTTCAGTTTCCACGTTTACACAGCCAGGATTCAAGACGGGACAGTCGCACAGACTATGTACATCATACTTCTTTGCGTTACGAAAATGCTCCAGAGACTTTCAACATTATTGTCTGGAGTTAGGATCTTCTCGAACATCTCTTCCAATTACGGTAAGCCGAAATGGTTGTTCTTTCCATCCAGACCAATCCACAAAGCCACACTATACTTCTAAACATACTGCACGACATGCGCCAGATCCGGAATGCAATATTTTCTATTTCACATTTGGATCCCACTGACCACAACTGAATCAAATGGCGGCACTCAAGTGTAACTGCACTACTTCAATATGTTGGTGCTGCTCATCAATTCTGGACTGGCTATCTTGTACTGCTTCGTGAACTTTTCTCACACTTTGGAAATGCGAGATTTAGCACGAAACGGGCCTTCAGTTGATTTGTGAAGGAGTGGGTGATGATCTTTAGCACAAGCCGTCTTTTTCACATTGTTTTAGTTCGGCAGTTGCTTGTCTGTGTCCAGCAGAGACAACAAAAAAAGATGCTTCTCCTTTGCTGTCAGCCAGCGTTCATCTACGGATACTTTCTCTAAGAGAAAGCATTTACTTATGTATGCCTTTTCGAACACAACTTACAGGATGATTCATTTTCACAGCAAATGAACTCCATTTCTTTGCTTCTTTCTTGTCATCGATCATGAAGATCCTTCACTTCTGATCTTGAAATGGTACATGCTGTCTCGCGTTGTATGTTCATCCAATGTCCAAAAGCGTCAAGGTTAGGAGGGTAAAACGTCATGTTGCTTCTGCTCCACAGGATCCACTCTTTTCGCATAACGACAGGAAGTTTGTCAACAGTTCTTCCAACAGGAATGAGTCGTTCATGTACTTTCCTTCCACTCGGCAACTTTTGATGTTCACAACTAAACTCTGGATCACAATAGCATACTCGATCCATGTTTCGGGTTTGTTTACATCAGGTGACTTGGCTTCTCGAGCTTTTTTGATCAGACTGCGAATTATCTGCTCTGGTCTTCCAAAATGTAAATGAAGGGTGTTCATTATTTCCTCCACATTTTTAGGGTTGGCCATCAAAGGCTTCACAACTTCCAGTGCCTTTCCTTTGAGTGCCTTCCGTAGTCTTCGAATATTTTCGGATTCTTTTATGTCGTGCTGTAGCGTTGTACGATTGTACTCAGCAACAAATGCGCTCCAATCTTCAGCTTTGCCAGAAAATGGTGGAAGTTCCTTGTCACTTCTTGCAACATCACTGGATGGCCGTTGCATCAACTCCATCTGTTTTTGCATAAGTTGAACTAGCATGAGACTTGTGTCCATCGGGCAGTTGGGTTCTTCCTTGGTTGGGAATAGCATTATTCCAAAGCCGTTGAGGTGGATCCACATAGGTCGATTCTTCATGTGGAGGGTTTTGGTCTCCATATCCAGCTGGAAGTTTCCAAACCTGGCGGGGCGGTTTTATAGGTTCCAAAATATGTGGAACGACTTTCTGGCTAGGTTGAAGTTGATTCTGTTCCGCAACCCACTTCACTGTGTTGGTTTGATCAACAACAACTTCATCGTCACTTGAGGCAGCTCCTTCTGACGCTCCCTCCATTATTCTTTTCTTTTCTTCAAGGGCCCTTATTTTCACTTGAGCTCGTTTGTTCAAACCTTGAACATGGGCTCCAGAGCCCTAATTAGCCGCCGATTTCAATCTCTTCTAATTGTAGTCCAAATAGTTCGACTTCTCTTGCTGAGTGAGCTCACGTTCAAGAGATTTGATGAGGAAAATCTTCTTACAGATGACTTCCTTCTTAGCCTTGGCTTCTTCTAATTCAACTTCTTTGTCTGCTTGAGCAGTAAACAAATCCGTCATTTCATTCACTTCAATTATGTCCTGTTCAACCTGTTGTTCACAACGCACAGGCTTCCGTCGGACTGTCTTGAGGATAGCGAGGTCCTAGGTTTAGGTACTGGAGCGACAAGTGGGTCGACTCCATATTGCTGCTAACCGTCATCATTTCTGTGGGGTACCGCTGCGGTTGATTGTTCAGCTGAACTTCGCTTGGGGTGCCAAATTGTTCGAATCTGAGTCCATCCATATAAGTTGTGGGTCGCTGACTAAGCCCATTATCTTGAGGACTGGTTCCAGACATCACACGAACTGTTCCAAATGCTTCTTTCAGCGTCAAGGGTGGTTCCAACCGTCTCCGTCGGGATAAGGATTCAGGAACGAGGTGTTTATCACGTAAAAACTGATAAACACTTTCAAACTAATCACAGGACGTGTTCCACGGACTGGGGAATTCGTGAGAAGGACCAATGTCACTGCGCCTCCTTCGATATACTCAGCCAAATTGTGGGTTGTAAAGCCACAAGGTACAGTGACGATAAAATTCTAATTTCTACAAAAATGCCAGTACTTTCGGCAATAGTCAGTTTGTCAATCTGACAAATAAATACTTAGAATACAGCAAATGTACTAACATTTGCTGTATTCTAAGTATTTATTTGTCAGCTTTACAAACTGACTATTGCCGAAAGTACTGGCATTTTTTGTAGAAATTAGAATTTTATCGTCACTGTACCTTGTGGCTTTTACAACCCACAATTTGCTGGAGTATATCGAAGGAGGCGCAGTGACATTGGTCCTTCTCACGAATTCCCCAGTCCGTGGAACACGTCCTGTGATTAGTTTGAAAGTGTTTATCAGTTTTTACGTGATAAACACCTCGTTCCTGAATCCTTATCCCGACGGAGACGGTTGGAACTACCCTTGACCGCTGAAAGAAGCATTTGGAACAGTTCGTGATGTCTGGAACCGGTCCTGAAGATACTGGGCGCAGTCAGCGACCCAAAACTCATATCGATGGACTCAGATTCGAACAATTTGGGACCCCAAGCGAAGTTCAACTGAACAATCAACCGCAGCGGTATCCCACAGAAATGATGACGGATAGCAGCAACATGGAGTCGACCCCACTTATCGCTCCAGTACCTAAGCCTAGGACCTCGCTATCCCTCAAGACAGTCCGACGGAAGCCTGTGCGTTGTGAACAACAGGTTGAACAGGACATAATTGAAGTGAATGAAATGACGGATTTGTTTACTGCTCAAGCAGACAAAGAAGTTTGAATTAGAAGAAGCCAAGGCTAAGAAGGAAATCATCTGTAAGAAGATTCTCCTCATCAAATCTCTTGAACGTGAGCTCACCAGCAAGAGAAGTCGGAACTATTTGGACTACAATTA
The DNA here is from genome assembly GCA_001718145.1 of Orchesella cincta. Taxonomy (NCBI): domain Eukaryota; kingdom Metazoa; phylum Arthropoda; class Collembola; order Entomobryomorpha; family Orchesellidae; genus Orchesella; species Orchesella cincta. The sequence goes on from LJIJ01001551.1 coordinate 3,653, forward strand.
GAAGAGATTGAAATCGCGGGCTAATTAGGTCTGGGAGCCCATGTTCAAGGTTTGAACAAACGGACTCATGTGAAAATTAAGGCCCTTGAAGAAAAGAAACGAATAATGGAGGGAGCGTCAGAAGGAGCTGCCTCAAGTGAAGATGAATTTGTTGTTGATCAAACACACACAGTGAAATGGGTTGTGGAAAGAATCAACTTCAACCTAGCAAGAAAGTCCTTCCACATATTTTGGAACCTATAAATCCCCGCCAGGCATTGGAAACTTTCCAGCTGATATGGAGACCAAAGGAACCCTCCACATGAAGAATCGACCTAGTGATCCACCTCAACGGCTTTGGAATACTGCTATTCCCAATCAAGGAATGAATCCAGCTCAACCGATGGACACAAGTCTCATGCTTGTCCAACTTATGCAAAAACAGATGGAGTTGATGCAACGGCCATCCAGTGATGTTGCAAGAAGCGACAAGGAACTTCCACATTTTCTGCAAAGCTGAGATTGGAGTGCATTTGTTGCTGAGTACAATCGTACAACGCTGCAGCAGAACATAAAAGTATCTGAAAATATTCGAAGACTGCGGAAGGCGCTTAAAGGAAAAGCGCTGGAAGTTGTAAAGCCGTTAATGGCCAACCCTGAAAATGTGGATGAAATAATGAACACTCTTCATTTACATTTTGGAAGACCAGAGCAGATTATTCGCAGTCTGATCAAGAAAGCTCGAGAAGCCAAGTCACCTGATGTAAACAAACCCGAAACATGGATCGAGTATGCTATTGTGATCCAGAGTTTAGTTGTGAACATCAAAAGTTGCCGAGTGGAAGGAAAGTACATGAACGACTCATTCCTGTTGGAAGAACTGGTTGACAAACTTCCCGTCGTTATGCGAAAGTGGATCCTGTGGAGTAGAAGCAACATGAGTTTTTACCCTCCTAACCTTGACGCTTTTGGACATTGGATGACGATGACAAGAAAAGAAGGCAAAGAAATGGAGTTCATGTTGCTGTGAAAGATGAATCATCCTGTAAGTTGTGTTCGAAAAGGCATAACATAAGTAAATGCTTTCTCTTTAGAAAGTTAGCCGTAGATGAACGCTGGCTGACAGCAAAGGAGAAGCATCTTTGTTTTTGTTGTCTCTCTGCTGGACCCCAGACAAGCAACTGCCCGGAACTAAAACAATGTGAAAAAGACGGCTGTGCAAAAGATCATCACCCACTCCTTCACAAATCAACTGGAAGACCGTTTCGTGCTAAATCTCCCATTCCAGAAGGTGAAGAAAAGGATGATTCGGACGAAGCAGTATCAGCTACCAGTCCAGATGATGAGCAGCAACAACAATCATTGAATAGTGCAGTTACAACTGAGTGCCTGCCCATTATTCCAGTTGTTGTCAGTGGACCAAATGGAAATAGAAAAATATTTGCATTACTGGATTCTGGAGCATCGTGCAGTGTTTTAGAAGATAGTGTGGCTTGTGAAATTGGTCTGGATGGAAAGAACAACCATTTCGCTTCACCGTATTTGGAAAAGATGTTCGAGAAGACACTAACTCCAGACAAGTTAATTTGAAAGTCTCTGGAGCATTTCGTAACGCAAGGAAGTATGATGTAAAGTCTGTGCGTACTGTCACCCGTCTTGGAATTCCTGGCTGTAGTACGAACGTTGACAAACTGAAAGAAAAATACCCGTATTTGAGAAAATTAAACATGAAATCCTATACATCCGCTACTCCGCAGATGATCATTGGATACGACTGTAGTCGTTTGTCAGCTGCTCGAGAATTCTGGAGGAAGATGATGACAACAGCCTGTTGCCTACAAGTGTCTGCTTGGATGGTACGTGAGTGTCGGATCCTCTGGTAGAAACATTTGTACTGTAATTGAAAATGATCATGATTATGATAAAATAATGCATGATGAAATGAAGGCCTTTTTCTCCACCGAGAATTTTGGAGTTAAGTTTGTTCCAGAGTGTCATCGCTCAATCGAAGACCAACGAGCCTTTCAGCTTCTGGAACAAACTAACAGTGATGGCAGCTGTGAGAAGTAAAGTGAACTGAAAACAGGAACAAGTAAATAAATTTCTCCATTTTTATTGGCAATACCTCCACACTAATTATTTTTTTCATATCAGCTATAATCAGTTTTATGCGGCAAAAATAAAGTAAACCTCTAACGTGTCAAAGATTTGAAGGGCAGATATTATACCAGTCTCCATCACCATTATTAATTTGAGAGTGTCTGATTTATAATTTATTTTTATTATATAGGTTACCAGCGTTTCAGTGATAACTTAATTAATTCGATTCAGTAGTGATGCGACCGCTATCTCTGGTAATAATAATTCTTCCGCAGGTTACTGAGCTTCAACGCTAATTTCTTATCTTCTACGGCACAAAAGAGGCAGGACTTTTGGAACTCCACTTTTGCCCTTATGTTTGATGTACGTCAACATAAATTTTATTTACAAATCGTTTTAAAACGACCAAGCATTCATGTTTTAAGAAACTTGATGTTATGCAAAAACAGTTGTCATGTTCAGCAATTAATTTTGAATGCGTAGGATTTTTAATAATTTTAAATTGGTTTTGAGCGTTCGCAACATGATCGTCGGAGCACACTCGGTATTTAATGTGATTTAAACATGAAAGTTGTATGTATGTTAGTTATAATATGAAAGTGAATGGGTTGCGCAAATATCATGATGTAGTTTAAAGGAGTTTTATTCTAAGGAATGTAAGATTGAAAACATACAATACAATAAGCATCACCTTCAGAATAATAAGAAAACTTAGTAGAGTTCATAAAAGTTAATCACGCTGGGGAATCACTCAACGGCAGGGACTCAATCCAAGACAAGTATAACATGTCATATAACTATCAGGTTCGTCACATATTGGCATACATCGTAGTTATCATAATTTCCAATTTAGTAAATAGACAAATGTTTTAATACAAGGTATTTAATTATATATGAATATCCATTAAAAAGTTAAGAACTGATTAAGTGCCAAACGAAAAAACATTTAGACAACATCATTACACAACTACTCTTCTGATGTAACTTTCTCAAGTTCAATTACCAAATCCTGAATTCTGTCATTGACCTGAAACCTGACGTAAGCCCACAATGCCCATCCAATCCAGAGGCAAATGAAGGCTTCACTTTCTAAAAAGTGATTAGAAGGTACAGCAGCATATGCGAAACATCCTAAAAAATTGAGTTTTTCCCAATTTCCGAAGGCCTGTTGAATAGAGAGACATTCCACGACTGTGTACAACTGCTCTTTGTAACCCCCTGTTTCGCACTTTAAAGAAAGATAATAGGAATGAACATTTTAAAACCTGAACTGTAAATATGCAAACTGTAAATGCTTGCTATGCAAGTACCTTTTCCGCAGCGTTGACTATTCCAATGGAAAAGTGCAGTAGGAGAAAACAATACAATAAGAGGACTGATGGGTAGGCAAGTCTTAACCCCATCACTTCACCGTATGAAACAGCATGAGGTTGATTTCTATCCCCAAGTATGACAACGCGGACCTCGTTAAAACAAGGGAGCACCATCCAGATATTTATAATAGGCACAAATATTTATGATCACTGTAAAAGACATTTTCCCACTCTTTTTAGGCGAAATGCAAAATGGGAGATCGCTCCACTTTTTTGTACATAATTACACCTTTTTATTAAAAAAACGTCACTTATTTTCATACATTGTCACTGGCCCAAATTATCGGTAATAAAATATAACGTTACATTATAAACAGGAAAAATAATTGATAAACAACAATTAACGTTCTTGTAGATGTAAGTTTTATTCAGTTGGCTAACGCTGAAACTAAAGCTGAAATTAAGTACAGAACGTTAAGTGTTGTTTATCAATTATTTTTCCTGTTTATAATGTAACGTTATATTTTATTACCGATAATTTGGGCCAGTGACAATGTATGAAAATAAGTGACGTTTTTTTAATAAAAAGGTGTAATTATGTACAAAAAAGTGGAGCGATCTCCCATTTTGCATTTCGCCTAAAAAGAGTGGGAAAATGTCTTTTACAGTGATCATAAATATTTGTGCCTTTCTTAAATACAGATGGTGGCTGCTATGATGATTCCAGTCGTCATTATCTGGATGGTGCTCCCTTGTTTTAACGAGGTCCGCGTTGTCATACTTGGGGATAGAAATCAACCTCATGCTGTTTCATACGGTGAAGTGATGGGGTTAAGACTTGCCTACCCATCAGTCCTCTTATTGTATTGTTTTCTCCTACTGCACTTTTCCATTGGAATAGTCAACGCTACGGAAAAGGTAGTTGCATAGCAAGCATTTACAGTTTGCATATTTACAGTTCAGATTTTAAAATGTTCATTCCTATTATCTTTCTTTAAAGTGCGAAACAGGGGTTACAAAGAGCAGTTGTACACAGTCGTGGAATGTCTCTCTATTCAACAGGCCTTCGGAAATTGGGAAAAACTCAATTTTTTAGGATGTTTCGCATATGCTGCTGTACCTTCTAATCACTTTTTAGAAAGTGAAGCCTTCATTTGCCTCTGGATTGGATGGGCATTGTGGGCTTACGTCAGGTTTCAGGTTAATGACAGAATCAGGATTTGGTAATTGAACTTGAGAAAATTACATCAGAAGAGTAGTTGTGTAATGATGTTCTCTAAATGTTTTTTCGTTTGGCACTTAATCAGTTCTTAACTTTTTAATGGATATTCATATATAATTAAATACCTTGTATTAAAACATTTGTCTATTTACTAAATTGGAAATTATGATAACTACGATGTATGCCAATATGTGACGAACCTGATAGTTATATGACGTTATACTTGTCTTGGATTGAGTCCCTGCCGTTGAGTGATTCCCCAGCGTGATTAACTTTTATGAACTCTACTAAGTTTTCTTATTATTCTGAAGGTGATGCTTATTGTATTGTATGTTTTCAATCTTTACATTCCTTAGAATAAAACTCCTTTAAACTACATCATGATATTTGCGCAACCCATTCACTTTCATATTATAACTAACATACATACAACTTTCATGTTTAAATCACATTAAATACCGAGTGTGCTCCGACGATCATGTTGCGAACGCTCAAAACCAATTTAAAATTATTAAAAATCCTACGCGCATTCAAAATTAATTGCTGAACATGACAACTGTTTTTGCATAACATCAAGTTTCTTAAAACATGAATGCTTGGTCGTTTTAAAACGATTTGTAAATAAAATTTATGTTGACGTACATCAAACATAAGGGCAAAAGTGGAGTTCCAAAAGTCCTGCCTCTTTTGTGCCGTAGAAGATAAGAAATTAGCGTTGAAGCTCAGTAACCTGCGGAAGGGAAGAATTATTATTACCAGAGATAGCGGTCATATCACTACTGAATCGAATTAATTAAGTTATCACTGAAACGCTGGTAACCTATATAATAAATATAAATTATAAATCAGACACTCTCAAATTAATAATGGTGATGGAGACTGGTATAATATCTGCCCTTCAAATCTTTGACACGTTAGAGGTTTACTTTATTTTTGCCGCATAAAACTGATTATAGCTGATATGAAAAAAATAATTAGTGTGGAGGTATTGCCAATAAAAATGGAGAAATTTATTTACTTGTTCCTGTTTTCAGTTCACTTTACTTCTCACAGCTGCCATTATATATCAAAATCAAAGAAATTGTTCACTATTTTAATTTCAAACAGGAACTATGGCACTCTCTCCTTTCGACATATTGCAACCTCTTCTTACCGTGGCACATTCTCTAGGAGTTCTTAATACAAATTTAAACTCAAAAAGTCTTCGATGTCACAATACAGGCCATTCTGGTACCGTATTTGTTTAGCACGACTTTTTATATCTTGCGTTGAATTACATTCTGTTTTAACAATGCCCAAGATAAATCCAATCATTGCCTCCTATCATGGTTGGTCCTTTACAATTAATTTTTGTGTATCCATGCTCTACTTATCCGTCTACCACAAGGAGTTAGACTATTTAAAGCTCATGACAGTTCTGAAGAAATTTGACTACAAGCAAAACACCGTGTTAAGATTACTGCTGTTTATAACGCCCATTGTAGGCTCGGCTGAATGGTTCTTCCTTGCTGCAATATCCGCAACGTTTTTAGAAGTACACGAGCCTTTGTGTTCTGAATTATTACGGAAGCGTTTTAAATGGCATATCGGCAGCGTCCTAAATTTGTCCGTGAAAACATTTTTACTTTTCCTGGAACTGATATTGATGTTTCCTGGCGTACTGGTTGGAAGTATTGTCATGGAATTCGGACTAATTTCATTGATTTCTGTTCAAAAAAATGTGGAATTTTTGAGGTACATGAGTAGTTTAAAAATAGTTTTAAAATGGTTAATCACAATTTAAAACTTTTACATTTTTCTGCAGGGTAAAATCAATTGAAAAAGAACTTATAATAAAAGAGTTCAAAAGGAATCAAATTTTGAATCACTACAGACAATTGCAACTTCACGTGCTGTACTGCAATCTCTGTCTTCAGTTTGTATGGCCTACGATACAGTTCTGTGGAGCCATTTGTATAATAGCCGGGAGTTATTTCTTGATATTGTATCATCATGAAGTGGCTGTCTTTACGGACTTCTTGCTAATTTATTACATCATTGTCTGCTCTTCAGTAACCTGTGGTATGCTGGAATTCGGAAGCAAACCAAAGCGGATGTCCATGTGTATTTTACACAAGTGGAAACGTGCAAGGAGCTGCAAAATTTTTAGAAAAATGTTGCTGAGTTGCAGACCACTAGCAATTCAGGTTGGTCCGTTCCGTGTTATGGATAGACAGAGGGCACCAGCCTTGCTAAGATTTTGTCTTCAGCGAAATTTCTTCTTAGTTGTGCAAACTCGTTTAAGGATTGCCTTGAGCTAAGTTTGAACACGAAAGTTAAAACTGCATTGTTAGTTGTCCCGGTGAAAGTAGGTAAAAGATGATTGTGTTTTTAGAATTCGCTATTGATTTTTCTATTATTGTTAAATTTCATTAGACAACTATGAGGTTCTCTTGAGTCTTACACAACTCAAGGGAATGGAAACCACAAAATGAATTGAATTATATATAATACAAAGTAGTGACAAAATATTATGCAATAAGGATGTTATGCAATAGCTTGTTTTTCTAGAACATTGCAGCGAATGGTACCTTGTTTTTGTTCGTAAATTCTCATAAATTTATTACAAACATGGAGGCAAACAAATCTGTCGAGTATCTTCCAGTTTTCATGTGTCACATTCTTGATTTGCCAAGTAACGGAATAGATTGCTCCTCTCACAACACCAGCATTTGTATCGAGTGCCACGTTTTGGGGAAGTATTTTGCTGCTGAAATTCTGAACACTCACGTTTCCACAGGACTTATTTTCTGCTACTGTATGTGGATTTTGACAGTTGTTACAGGTGTTATTGGGGCTTTCACTAATGCAATAATTGTCGCTGTGATTAGGAAAAGAAGCAGCACCCGACCATTTGAGGTTCTTCTCAGGATTTTAGCCTGTTATGATTTATTTTGTTGATTGGCAGCCATCAACATCATAACTGCTGGATTAGCGATTTACGGTAACAGTTAATCTATTATTTCATTTATTATCTTTCTATCTTTATTTAATTTCGCATCGTACGGCCGCTTTTGAAACTTTAGGAACTGTTGAGAATTATAAACAATTACTTACACCAGCGAGCACATATGTCTAATCAGAAACGTTTTTCTTTGGCTCTTGTGTATAAAATTATTTTTGTAAATTTCTGTATAAAGGTCGAACGGGTTCAAACTACATGGCAGTTTTGATTGCTCTGGAGCGATGTCTTGTACTCAGCTTTCCATTTAGATCTCGATGCTGGTTCACAACGGTAAAAACACGAATGCTTACTTCTGCAGTGTTTTTAGTCGCAGTCATTCTCAACATGCCCCGATTCATTAGCTATCGCGTCGACCTCAATAATTATAATTGCAACGAAGAAAATATACAAAGCGTTATCGATTTTAAGTACATTATTAGAGCGACTGACTGCTACTTTTTCTTTTATCGTACACTACGATCTGTTTATTCCCAGTTGGATTTTTGGCTTCCGTTTCCCCTACTGCTGCTGCTGAACGCGGTTTCTTATATTCAGGTGTTTATAAGAATAATTTGGTTATTAACTTAATTAAATATTTTTTGTAATTACTGCTTTTTCTACATTAAGGTTCAAAATATGAAGAAGTTTTGACTTTACACAAAGGAAGGAAGTTGAATCTCTCAAATTATTCTTGCCAGTTGTAGCTGTAATTTTCGTTACCAACCTAATGCCTATCATCCACTACATTGGGATTCATTTTACTCAAAAATCTTTTCGAGAATCGGACTCTGCGATGTGTTTTACTTCTGCCTTCAATTCTGCAGTAAATTTTCACCTTTACTACTCTAAGCAAACGGCCTTCAGGAGGGCATCGAAGGAAGTGGTCAAGCAGTGGCGACAGTCCTTACTTCCTCCTCTAGCTACTGAAAAAGGGAAAGAGCAAATCAATACGCTTTCTGGGGATTTATAAAAATTTATTGAATTTATTTACACAATATAATTTCCATTTATACATATAACTATGTAGCAATTGAACACATTGCCATTGTTTATAAAAACGCTTTAACTTTAACTGATCTGTTACATTTCTTGCTGATTTTTAACAGAAAACTAAGAATACGGTAAATTGGCTAAAACTCACTGTGTGTATCTCCATCTTAAATCATTAGTGCAGAGCGCAGCAATTACAAGCTTTACTTTTACGTTTTAAAATAATTTTTATATTATCTAATAATATTCCCTAAATCCATTTCATTTGTTGATTTATTAATCGTAAAATCAATATCATAAACCACATTTATATCGTTTTCCTTGCTTTCCAAAGCAGACCAAGGTTAGGTCTTGTCAACAAAAATTAACCGCTGCAGTTGGTTTTAATCAAAGCGTAGCATAATTAGCATTGCTGTGTGGACAAGTTTATTGCTTAGACGATAACTGAACACTATGTCTCCATTTCATTTGTGGTTTAAATTTCCAACACGCATTACGAAATCATTTATACTCCAGATATTTTTGAGTTCAGAACCAGTTCGTTCTATAATACTGTGGTCATGACAATTTTTCTCAAACAAACTTACCATTTTATCATCATATGAAAACATTGAGGAAATCTAAAATAAGTTTCTGACACACAAAACGTTAGCCACCTATGATAGATATAATTTTTAAAGGCTTTATTTTAGCAAATGAATAATAATATAGGTTCATGTTCATAATGAACTCAACGGGCAATCATTCCTTTGTACTGCTCTCGATGTATATGTGCCACACGCTGGACTTGAGAGCAGGAGAAATAGATTGTTCAATAACAAACTCAAACATTTGCGTAACGTGCGTAACCAGTTGGAAGTTTTATAGTGGAGAAGTAATTAATGATTACGGCTCCCCAGGACATGTAATTTGTCTTTGTATAGGAATCTTAACAATGTTCATGGGTATTGCTGGTGTGTTAACCAACTTTATCATCATATCGGTTATTAAACGAAGGAGTATCAAAAGATCATTCGACTTTCTTCTTCTTGTTCTTGCATATGTGGACCTGCTTATATGTGGAATAGCAACAGCGACAACCATCTGTTCCTTGGCCATTTACCGTGAGGAACTGGCTTATTACAACTTTATTATCAAAATTATAAACTTACCATGATATTTTTGAATTAAAAGAGAACTGGAATAGAAATCACGCAGTAATATTATATTTTGTAGCAAGGATGGCCCTATTAGTAGGTACGTTTTTTTAAAAAAAAAAGTTAAATTTAAATATTATAAAAATTAATACTGCAGCAAAATATAAACCTTATTTGTTTTTGAAAATAGGAAAAACGTGGTCTGCATACATGACAGTTCTAATCAGTGTCGAAAGATTGCTTGGTATTGCATTCCCATTTCACGCTATCAAATGGTTTACTTTAACAAGGGCAAAGTATTATGCGGCTGGAGTGCTTATTTTCACATTAACAATTAACTCTCCGAGACTCTTTTTAGTTCGGATTGAGCGCAATATTTATGGTTCCGATGGCTTCAACATTCCAAGTCTTCAGGGGTTTCGGTATCTACTCAAAATATCAGAGTTTGCATTGGCAATTGGAACTCGAGGTTGGGTCTTACTTGCAAACATTGACTATTTCTTACCGGTGCCGTTGTTGCTTTTGTTAATGTTCTTATCTTATAATCAGGTAAATCTTAGTGCAATTTTTGTTTATGTCAACATCATACAAAACTTAAACGATGCGATAATATTTAATATGTAATTTACCCAAATATTGAAGGTATGCAAAATTCTAAAAAAAAGAAAGGAAATGAATTTTATCCAAAACCGGGAAATCAAAGCAGCTACGATGTTCCTTCCGGTGGTCATTGTGCTACTTCTGACTAATCTTGTTCCAATCGTGCACTTTATAACTCTATTATGCTTGAAAACTCTGTTTAGGGAGGTTAACTCAGCCATGCAGCTGACTATTGCATTTAACTCTGCTGTCAATTTTTTTATTTACTACCACAGAGGAAGTTTATTTAGAAGAGAAACAAATGTAGTGATATTGAGTTGGATAAAATTGTTTAGTAAAACTACTAGATCAGGATGACTTTTGTGATAATAGTAAAATTATAATCAGTTACCTCTGTTATTATTGGAAATTAAATATGTTAAATAAATAATACTAATCGTTACACCTACCACTGAACTGAAAATTCTTATGTCACATGATGGGGGATCATGATTTCTTAGGCATTTGGACCTTGAAATCGTATGTTGTTTAATTGATTCAAGAAGCTAGTTATTTTTGTATGCATGTTTTACATTTTAATAATTACATGGCTTTTTTGGGATAATTGATTTTGTTTTACACAACGGTTTTACAAATTGTATCGCAACACTATTTTTTTAGAGAAAATGTGGTATTATATTCAGGAAGGAGCCAATAGTATTAAAGGATTGGTGTAATGAAACATTGAGTAAAAATATGACCGAAAATATATTTATTTTATTTTTATAGACAGTTTAATATTTTAATACTGTTTAACTTTACTTATTAAAATGTATTCCAAACATTATTAATTTAGTGAATATTGTTGAAATTTGTAAGTATTAAATTCCATCTTTTATTGACAATAATTTTAATTTGCAACAAAGCATGGCCCTCTACTATTTTATCACATTTTCAATGAAACAAATTTACTTTCTTACAGCTTTCAACGTTCAACTATCTAGAAGCTGTTCTGTTAACATGTCAACTTTTGAATACTGGCCAGAGCACATGTTCTTGAAAAAATCTCCAATTTCTTTAAATGTTGGCCTCTGCTCGGCCTTGATATTCCAACATTCCAGCAGCTTTGCACAGCTAAATCCAAAATTTAATTTCGTGATTATTTTCCATAAAATTTTCCAAATGGTTTCAAAAACATCGTGCTTACATTTCAGCTGATGCATATTCAGGTTGTGGAGGTCGAAGCCCTTGCTTTAATTCGGCTATAAATTCGGCTGAGAAATTAAAATCCGCATACGGCAAATTTCCTACAACATTATATAAAATTTTTAACATTGACATGTGCATTAAGTAAGCTGCGATTATTTTATGTCTCTACATTTTTCTTACCCAATGTAAATATTTCCCACATTGTAACTCCAAAACTCCAGACATCCGACTTAATTGAGAATTCGCGTTTTGACAAAACTTCATACGCCGCCCATCGCCACGGCAGTGGAACTTGAGAAACTTGGAGATATGTTTCATAATTGTAAAGTTTACGAGAAAATCCGAAATCGCAAATTTTGCACGTGAAGTTGGAATCCAATAAAACATTTCTCGCAGCAAGGTCACCGTGGATGAACTGTAAGTTAGTAGAATATAATGTACATTAGTCAACTTACTCATATGACATACGTGTTGACATCGTTAGAATAAATTGTACGTGTTTTTCTGCAATATTTTGCATCCCAGAAGCGATCTCTGAACAGAATCTGTACATATCGTAAATGAATACAATGGTGTCGGCGGAGATACCGGAAATATTCTCATTTAAACTGACAACATGTTCCTTTCTCCGCAAGTAACTTTCAAGAGAACCGTTAGAACATAATTCCGTTGCTACTTGAAGAATACCTGAATTCATGGCATTATAATAAACATTACATTTTCGGTAAACAAGCTAATATGCAGTTGTCTAAGACATCTAATGATCTTTAAACCTTTGCGGACTTCTCGGATGTAGGCTCCCACAAACTCGACAATATTTGCAGCTTCCAACGTAGCAGAGTACATTAACCTCAGCCAGAAAAGTTTTCAATGTTGTTGCGGAACATCCTTTGTTGGGCATCTTAATTGCCACCGGGTTTCCTTTAGCCAAACCTTTGAATACTGTTCCGAATTGTCCAAACCCCAAAATCTTATTGGTATCTTTATGCAAAAAAAATTCGAATTGATAACTTCAGTTTCGCTTTGCAATTAATTAAGATTAAATAAATGACTTAATTCAATTCTTACCAATTGCAATGTTACTCTTGGACAGCTCGTATTTAAAATCAAATTTCATTCTCATGGATAACTGTTCACTACCAAACTGCCCTTCTACGTTTACTCCTTCTTCAGTCCTTCCCAGTCTTCCATATAGAATATCCTTAACCTCCTTGTCAGAAAGCAGAAGCTTCATTCTTTTGTAGCGAATTAGTACCAGTATACATAAACAACAAACAACCAGCAACACAAACACCAATAAAGAAATTAAGATGGACGGTAGCATAGTCGTTTTTGAAACTTGTTTCGTTGTTTCCTTTCTCTTTATTTTAGGTCTCCAGGTTTCCCGCTTCGAGAAAACTAAAATATGGGAAAAATAGTATAAATATATTTTAAAGCTTATAATTGAAATTCTTGTTACGTTATGTAAACTTTACCAGATTCCTTTTCATTGTATACTGACACGTTAGTTAAATCAGTGAAGTTGTCAATAGTCCACCAACCGTTTTTCATGCCTCCAGAATCAAAAGCACGAACAGGAAAAAATTTGATATTGTATTGCGAACCCCAACTGCTTCAGGTAAAGCAGAAAACGGACATACGGGCTAATCGTATTTTCATGTAAATCAAAAAGTGGGTAAATTCGGAAAACTAGGGTTAAGTTAGGATAATAACGAGCTAAAACTTTTTGAGTGTATATAAACCCATCAAACTCTCCGGCAAGCTCATCCCTCTCAAGCTCATTCTCTAAAATCATCCTATAGCAAACGATTAATTGAATCTTTGACAGTGTGGAAAATATTATGGACTCGTTTCTAATTATCTCTGGCAGTAACATATCGCAGGAATCAAATGCGATGCCAACATTACTGCTAAGTTTGGATGCAGTGTGCACAGTAAATTTACGTAGTCAATTTTGGCAGTGTTTTGCAACGTACGCAATTCGTACGAAAAATAGGTTCAATTCTGAGAACATTAAGTATAATTCCTCCCAGGTTTAAACTTGGACTTGAGATTCTTGCTAACTCTTGAAGGCAGAATTGCGGACAAAATTTTGAGGGAGTCGTCTTCATTATCAGACACGAGGAAATCCACAAAAAATTTACTGCGATGGGCTTCATTTTCAATTACACTGATAAAATCGTAGAAATGGCTTCCGAAAAAGTAAAGAATCTGTAACAACATTGAATATTTACAATTAGAACTGCTCGCATTTTAATGAAAAGATTAAATAAAGAGTGTTAGAATACCGTTTTTATTGATGATCAGAAGCTCCACCGTTTGGAATTTATGTATAAGAAACCTTAACATTGTTTGCATTTCCTCAGTAGTTGTTTCCGGTTTCCGGTGAAAGTGCATGCTCAGCGTCACACCTAAACTTGTTAAGAAAGAAGTCATCCCCAATTTTTGGTGGTTCCTGAGTCCAATTGAACAAGGTTCACCCACAAACCCACCGACGCTATCTGGGAAATCTCTCAAAACAAAAACTGGATATTGCTTCATTACAAAGTCGTCGCTAAGGTCACGAAAAAACGGCATGAGGTTTGTAAACCAACTTGTTGGGTCAACGTTTGCAGGATGGTCTAGTGCATTCTTAAGAAAAATTGGGAATCCGTGAAAATTCGCCCATGCCTGTATACCCATGAAGAGCTCGTTCAGTTTGAAAGCCTTTTCGTTACAAAATACTGTTATTTTAAGCGCCTTCCCCGATGCAGAAGACATTGACATTGTAAGTATCCTTATGTACGGTTTTAAGCGAGGGTTTGTCATCCACAGGTATTCCCTGACTTGCAGACAATACGTCAGCTGCTTCAGGATCTCAGTCTCATAGAAAAAATTGCTGAAATCCATTTTCAACCCGTCCAAAATATCAACCACTACTTCTAGAACATAGTTTGATCCACCAATTTTTTCGCACGGCAGTGAATTACTTTCAGCAAATTGGGCAACTGAACTATACTTGTTATAATAAGGGAACGCGTTTGGAATACAGATAGAGCAGAAAACTTGAATTTTCGAAGACACTTTTTGAAAGACGTTGGACAAGATTTGGGTAGCGTTCATCTCATCAAACGGACTAGGATCGCAGTCACGGTGAAACTTGTTGAGAGTTTGTAATTGGAAAGAAACTTTTCTAGTTCGGTCTGTACCACACTTACATTTCCGTTTGTAAAATCAATTAGCGCTCGAGGAAATTTGGGAATTAAATAGTTTTCAGACGCATGTCTTATAAGAGATTGAATGGACTCCCACTGATCTAAAAAAAATCACAATTTTATTAAAAGTATGAGTATATGTGTGCAAGTTTAAAAAATACTCGTTATTTAAAATTACCATAGTCTAGCATAAGTTTGGAAAATAGTTCCATTAATAACTGCACGGTAGATATTCCGTAACAACTTGCAACGTCAATTTTAAAACATGAGCCTTTTTTAAGATCCCCAATTAGATTTGAAGTATAGTCGCCTATATGTGTTGGATATGTTGGATTAACCGCAGATGGACTCAAAACCAGCCCTACACGCTGTTTATTTTGGATGTTTCCAACGTCTGCATATATTTGTGCAAACAGCTTTCACTAAATTGCAACACCTTATCGAGGCGTATTAAAATATGAGAATTTGATCCGCAGTTTCATTCGGTTTTGTAGTTTCTTGCTTTTGTGATGAATTGCAATTTTGCTGAAAACTATCAAGGTTCTCAGCTATCAAACCGTACATATCAGCATCTCCATATCCAACTTGTTCAGTCATAGCGAAAAAGGAAGCTTTATTAAAGCAGATCTGGTAGTTTGTGCATAACAAGTGCTTTCTTCCAAACCCCAATCCAACTCGCAGTTCCGGATGAATTGCTTGTTTTAACCGATACTTCAAATTAGGATAGCATGTTGCCAGATGGTTTGGCAAAGAATCGCATGGTTCATACATTTCCCAGCTAATTACCACCGCAATTTGTCCACATAGCCAGTTAAGAGGTGTCAATGTTTCTTCCCATTCGACACTACACATGTATTCCGCATTACTGTCAGTTATTCTATGTGAAAAATAATTTGAAAAAAAAATTAAATGATTTATTGCGTATAAAAGAATTTTACGTTATGTGTAATGAGTTACGGAATAGAAAATATGATAGTTTGGTTGAGCCTCTTTCCGAAATTGCACGCTTTGAGTAGTGTCGAAGTAATGTTGTTTATTTGATGAATACATTCCTGAAACCTTCGGCAACCTTATACCAACAATATTAAAATAAAATTGCTACTTATTTGCAGAACATCAAAAGTAAAATAAACAGTCCTTTTAATTACCTGTTTCGTAAAACAGAAATTTCGGTTCATAATCAAATATAAACCTGCGACTACGTGGAGAACATTCACCTCCATTTGACGCCATAGTAATGTCGTTAGTCACATCCAGAACGATTCGGTTAAAGTTTGCGTTGAACATTGGCAAAATTAATATAAAAAGCGATAATAGCATAATTGGATGGTAGTGCAAACCCATTTTTTCTGTTCGGAATTTATAATTTAACTAATTGTTTGTTTAAGCTAAATGTTCAAAATTGTTTTCAACTGGCAGAGTTATTTGCTAGCAATTTGTATATATAATAATATTTCTGCATTTGCACATAACCGTAGAAGAACCGATGGACTAAGATTCGCTTTAACAGGTTGAGGTTTGACAGGAGCAACCACAACCGCCAAACGTCGGTGAAAAAAATAGCACCTTTTTGTTAACAAATCGTTTATAGTTCACACATGACTAAATTCGTCAACCTCAATGCAATGAAAGATACTATTTAAAGCTCTTATTTAAAACATACTTCGGTCATAACGGATGTGGGTGCTTCGACTGGTAAGATAATATATTTTCAACTAATTTTTCCTCGTTTGGGCAACTGACAAACTTCAAAGAAAAACCTTTTTAACTCAAGTCTTAAATATCATATCAATAAATTTTAAATATGAAGGGCTAGCCTGATCCTCAAAATTCCAAAACAAGGAACCCGCAACCACTTCAGAATTTGTATTGGATGAGTCAAATTTTGAGAAAGTACATTGCACGTTAAATGTTTCATTTGTAGCAATGAATTGACAAAGGGCACACATTTGTCGGATGAAAAATAGGAATCCGAAAAAATAACACTAAAAAAAGTTCTAACCGACATAGAAATATCACAAAATGTGTTTGACCAAGAAGTATGTATAATGAACTCACCATGCAGCATTCAATTCATCTATTCATGTAATAAATTTAGCAATCCAGAGTTTTTGAATTCGTACTACAGGGCATTTCTGCAAAACCAGGTATACGATTAAAAATTCATTAATTGAATGTTAAAAATAACAAATGAATTCGGCACCTGCGTTTTTGAT
This sequence comes from Orchesella cincta, assembly GCA_001718145.1. NCBI lineage: Eukaryota > Metazoa > Arthropoda > Collembola > Entomobryomorpha > Orchesellidae > Orchesella > Orchesella cincta. The sequence goes on from LJIJ01001551.1 coordinate 20,574, forward strand.
TCCCATATCTTTTGAAATTATTCCATTTCAACTAATTTTATTGCACTTAAATGCATAAATTGAAATTGTAATTCAAAACCCAAGCAGCAACCTCGTGCTTGCTAAATTTTCCGAAGCTTTGAAAGGTCTACAGAACAATCTTGATATGTCAGACGTTTCAATTTAATGAAAACCTGAATGATTATTTATATCTCATAATTTGAATCATCAACGTCGCATGAACAAACACCATCATATTTTTTTTTACAAAACTTTAGTTTATTGAAGTTACGGGATCATATTTTCGACTTCATCGTTTACTCAACCGCAGTCAGAAAAAAATGTCTGACCGATTTCAAGTTTTTGAGTTAACTCAGGTACAAAAATTAAGGAAGACTCACAGGCCATACTCGGTTAATATGTTCATCGACTTTAAAAGCTCAGCTTAAGTGTACAAAGTGCATAAAATTGTGGTTTTTAACATATATTGTCAATATAATATAATAAGGAAGTGTTCTTTTGACTGAATTTTTTGTGTGCATGTTAAATGTCATTCAACCTACCACATTTCAAGAACTGAAAGTAGGAGTTGAATGTGGATGAAAATTGAATGTCATTACGTCGGAGCTCATTAAACTTGTTGTTTGATTTATTTTTATAAAAGTTTTTTGAACCATAAAAACTTGTGCACAGAAACATGGTAATGATAAAATGTCCTTTTCATCCGGTTCGTGGACCTCTATTACGTGATGCATATATTTTCATCCCACAAGGGAAGATTTTGTGGAAATCAAATGAAATGTGGTTTCTGAAATTACTTTTTACAACTAAAAATGAGCAAACATTAGTTTGAACTATAATACTACAAGGATTTTTGTTCAGATTAAGATGCTTTATTTCAAATTGTTAGTTTCATTTTGACCAATGGGAGCACATAGTGATTTCTAGTATAATAAACGTATATTGATTTCTTATCAAGTGAATTTTTACTGCAGAATAGATACAATGAATCTAGGAAAGAAAGAGGCTGAGCTTTTATTTTGGGGGAAAATTTTACAATGAAAAAGGACAAAGGGCTATGCCAGTTTCCTACACCGATGAAATCAGCAAAGAAGTAAGATATGGAAGTGTTCATGCATTACTGTCTGTCTGTCTGTGTCTGTCCTACCTCGGGAAAGCGAGATCGACAGCTTGTCCGGGCTCTTCGTATTTTGTTTGAGCACTTAAAACGAAATGTAATCACTGTTAATGGAGCGTACTTACACTTTCTCTCACAAAACCATCCCCGTTTACAAAAGGATAGAATTAAAAGTTTCATAGATAATGAAAGAAGATAATGGCAAGCAATTACACACGTGAGTTCGCAACTATTGTTTTCAAATTTAAACTTAAAGAGTTTGGGTAGCATTTTAATCTAAACTGGTGCTTAGCAGAGAAAAATGCTTAGTGTGATAATTTCAAAATCTAATCTATTATTTCAGAAAAGAGTAAAAAATATTTCTAAATGTTTTCTAGCTTCTGTTGTTGTGTAATGAATGAGTGTGATGATTTAATATATTAAAAAGCTTAAAAACAGAGAAGAAAAACATCTGTATTTACTGAAGTAAAATATTTAATTTTTTACAGCATTTCACAATGCGATGAAAACCGTCCATAATGACTTCTCAAGTGTTACATAGGGAAATAATAACCAAACAAATTCGAAGCATTGACTTTAACCTAAGGATTTAATAAAAGTAGGGCATCAGTGACGTTTGTGCTAAGAACATTGAAAAAGATTAATACCGCCTCCTTTGAAAGTTTGAAATGTTGTCCGCAGTATATTGGAATGGGTTGCTGTGCTCTCCATTTGATTGTAAAGTAATATCCCATTTTACTAGGATTGTACGTAAAATGCAACGCTCGTTTACCGCTAATAAGATCTTCACTTAATAGACGAATATGTGAGCCCCTTTTCAGAAGAAAAAAGTGTTATTGCACCACCAAGAAAGGAACCTCTCAGTACAATTAGCATAAACGATGGTAAAATATCCGCACAGTGGACACTCAGCCACGCCAAACTTGTCAGAAAGAGTTGGGACCACACAACAAATATGAGAATGAGGTCGCTCAGTAAGGTTCTCATTAGCGTAAAATTTGTTTGCAGCAGCACATAGTAACGCAAACACAAATTTGCAGGGAGGGTGACGGCCTTTGCTTGCAACGTAGTCAAATATGCTTTTGCAGCTTCCGAAGTCAACAAAAACATTACGAGAATTACTCCAACATATTTTAAAAGATATGAAAACCAAAAAGCTAGTGGAAGGAGTGCGATTAGGTATAAAACAATCTTGAACTCTAAGCCCTGTTCTGACCCCGGTGGCAAAAATGGAACTATCTCCTGTAAAATCACAAGAAATGGATTCATTTTGAAAAAAGCGCAAAGAAGGACGAAAGGTGTTCCAAGGAAAGTTGTCCCGACCATATAGTACGTGATTAGAAATCCAGTAACGTCAAAATCAAAGCCTCGGTATTCTTTTCTCTGAAACTCTAAATAAATGAGAGGTTTATAAATACTGTTAATAAATCAGTTTAAAAAAATACTCACGTAATTCCAATCTGTTTCCGAGCAAAGGGTTTACAAACATATAAGATTGAATTGACGAATACGTATCACACATCGCTAACAGCAGAGATGAACCACAAACTATTCCAATTAGATTCGCTATGTTTACCAAATTTAATTCGATTTCATTGGGAAAAAATAATTTTTTCAACAACACAAAAACACTTCCAAACCAGCTGGCAACAAAAAATAAAAAAGTAATGGACAATCGTGCAAGGTTTTGTCGACTTGGCGGATGGGTAGAAAAGTGAACGGAGTGGAAACCAATTAGCTCCATGTCCACCAGAAATGGTGAAACCTTTCCAAAAAATGATCGGTACACTTGAAGCCCATAAAAGGCCCATGGAGTCATAATTGAAGTTGTGTCAAACTCTTTCCCAACTTTGAGGGGTAACTTGCTAACATTCTTAAATTTCATGGTTGTGCTAGGTAAGGTTGTTGATTTGAAATGAAGTCAACTTTTTAAAAACAAGTCTAATAAAGAAGGAAATAATTAGAGCTGAAACCGGAAATTTCTTTCAAAGGTCGAATTTATTTATCGATTCAAATATATTGTCTAGACTGAGTTAAAAATATATTGACAAAATTATTCTCAAACCAATATGCTACGTACAGCAGATTGCATGAAGTAGCTAGTCACTTACATTGAACGTGAACGAGGAAACTCGAAATTATATGTTTTATTGTTTATAGAGCCATTTAGAACCAAACTGATGGTATACTAGTTTAAGGGCATGCATTTAAATGGTCACCGAAAAAGGCATTTTGCCCACTTTTTTCAGGCAAAATGCAAAGTAGGAAAATGTGTCACTTTTTAAGAATTAGACATCCACCGATTAAATGAAACTATACACTTTTTAAGTAAGTATTTCACTTCACAAAAAACTATAGAAGTGTTCGTGTTCGCACTGACCGACAACTCGAAGGTTGAATTATATTCAACTGAAATGGAACATGATTATGATGACACCTCCTGACTCTCTTGACTTGCCATACGTGGTCAACCGTTGACCATGACATGGATTTTGGGAATAGTTCTTTAAAACGCGTAATATCAACCAGAATATTTCTTTCGCTGTATTCCAAGATTGAGGCTATTCAGGCTGATGGGCTAACACATGTGGGAGGGATTTCCTGTACTTCTTTTTGGAACATCAGACAAGAATAGAAATCCCCCTATTTTGTGTTGCTATTACATCAAGTGAAACAACTTCCGACTTTGGTCCGACTTAATATCAACGCGTTAGCCGCTGGGCCCCTGTTGATAGGAGTTAGAACAATAACAAACATTTAAAAGCCGAACCTATATCCACGCGAAATCAGGTTCTAGTAGATGTTAGTTTTATTCAGTTAAGTAGAGTTTACAGCTTCAGCTAACAGAACTTCACCCGATAAGCAAACGTCGTTCGATTGTACACAAATACGAGTTGGAAGTCGCTTTTAGGTTATAGAAAAATACGTGCCGTTTGTGGAAAGTAGAAGTGAAAGTTGAATCGAATTGAATTGAAAGCTTGATCGCTGTGAAAATTGAATTTCACAGCGATCAAGCTGGAAAAGTGCAACATGCATCTGTCGGCGGTTTCAAAAAGAATGCATTTGTAAGCATGTGATACGCATAGCTTAAAGAAACAAAAAAAATCTGAAGCGAAGGATGTACGCATTGGCCAAAGTGAAAGCGTGGTAGACCAGATATTAAAAAAAGAGCATTGATAGTTCAGTAGATTAAAGCGTTGTAAAATTTAATGGCTTTATGATAGAGTGAGTTGTATTAGCGTAAAAAGTAACAAAAAATTTATATTTCGAAAATTTACCACAAATTGCTGTTTTTGAGTTGTTTTTCGTGTGTATGTGTACTTTGTACAAAGATTTTTGACCAGTGACGATAAACGAAAATAAGTGAGATTTTTTAATAAAATGTATAAATTATGTACAAAAAAGTGTCACATTTTCCTACTTTGCATTTTGCCTAAAAAAAGTGGGCAAAACGCCTTTTTCGGTGAGCACTTTTATTTGTGCCTAGTTTAAGTAAAAGTGGAAAATAATTATAAATGTACCAGGAAGAGGAAGTTTCCAAACTAAAGTTATACAAGTGAGATATATATGCTTATGAAATTCCAGGAGTCTACAAGATATACTCTAACATGCAGTTTGTAATTTCAAATCACGAATACGGATACGACTGTCCAATTTTTAATGGAGCGTGTTTGATATGTAATGCAGATTCTTTTAGTTTTTTATGCAGGCTACGGAATAAGAAGCTACTTGATACTTTTGTGTCCTTTTGACTTACTCATCTCCTCGTGTCATTTAGTACCCTGTACCTCGCGCTTGCTATGTACATTTTAATACTCATCAAATCTTGTGTTTATGCATAATTTTGACTAGAATGGTACACTCTTTTATTCATTGACCAAAATGTTTTCCTTTCATTTCTGAGTGACCATTTCATTTTGTATTATGTTAATTTATTGTATTAAGGTAAATGTCTACATTCGTCTTCAGTGTATTGATCTTTGAGGTGGAACTCCTGTAACTCGCGTCTAAAAGTTTGTTCTATTTTTAGATTTTGTCCAGGTTTCACAGTCATTGTACTCTAAGCGTCATTGTAATTTTAGTTCACATTATTTCTTTGTCCGAAAGCTATAAAAAGCCTCGTAAACTTGTACTCGTTATCGCTTCTACGCGTAAGCTATGTCGGTTTTTTAATCATTTCATCTGTTATAGTTTTTTGTTTTTATTTTCCTTTTTTCTTTGCCGTTTCGACCAATTCAAAGTTCATTTCCTGATTTTGCGTACAGTTAATAATAGTACTTTCTTTGTCAGTTAAACACAACTCCTTTGTTTATCTCGCTATTTAGATTTATTTCATATCGTTCACGACTGCACGAATCCTGCGAGTTTTCTCAGTGTGACATTCAACCTCATTCAGTTCCTGTCAGTTAGAACCCACCTAACTACCTTCTGAAACCTCTCCATTCAAGCATCAACAATCAAGCATCTACACCAATTCTCAACCCGCTTCAAACTCAGTGAAAGCTCTCAGATTTTTGCCCAAACCCATTGCGAATACTTATTAGGCCATAGGCTAACACACTACAAAATTATAGTAGCTAGGTCACAGTAAAAACAGAGCGTGATTGAAGAAGGTAATTTATACTTTCCCCATTATCTAATTTTAATGCTGGCTTTCCTATCTGATCTAAATCTGTAATTATGTATGCTTACAATATAGTGCAATATACAATAAAATACAATAGTAACCGTAGAGTTTGAATTAAAACGAAAATGAGAAACTTCTGCTGGTTCTTCCTTGTGAAGCATAATCACTTGATTATTAATCAGTGTTTGGAATGGGAATAAGTGGTACGATTGTAATGGCCGTCATTGCTGGCATTTGACTAAAAAATTAAGAAATTACTTTCGACAATATTTACAATAAATGTCGGTAAATACTTAGGAATTTTAATTCTATTTAAATAGAGCAATGTTTGTGTGCTCCATAATACATTAAACCAATTTTAAATCAATATGTGATCAATTATTAACTGAGAAGATTTGTACAAGTTGGGAAATTTGTTCTCAAATCCTTTATGCTACTCACAGCACATTGGAGAAAGTAGCTAATAAATAACATTTAACGTACATGCTTAGAAGGTAAAATTGTACGTTTTATAGTTGATGTAGTAATAGAAAATTTTAAAATCGGGTTTATAATTTTTGGAGGAATACTGGAAAATAAGGATGGTCATACCCGAACGAGGAAGTGTTTCCAATCCAAAGTTACATAAAAGGTATACGTATGGAACTCAAGGATGTAATAATTCTAAAATCAAGTTTAAAAATTGAAACCACAACTAAAGGAAGAAAGACATGTAATGTAGATAATATCTATATGTAAAGGAGCTTTTTTGAATACCGGAACTGTATTTCCAAACACCTCTTCTATTTCTTTTATATATTGAGCACATAATCTACAACAAAAGTTGTAAACTTTGACCTGTGTCACATTGCCCCAAAACCTTCCTATATTGGGGATATGGGGCATTTTAAGCCAAAGTAGGTACTTCGGTTATAACACTTTTGTGACCAAACGGAGTTTCACAGAGACTTAAATAAAAAAGAATTAACTTTTTTACTAGAAAGCCAAAAACCTTTCAAAGAAGGGGATTGTTTTACATTTGCAAAAACCACCCTCTGGCGTCGATGCAACCACATTCATAATAGGACAGCGAAACGAAAATCTGAAAAAATTTCGATTTTACCATTTTAGATTTTCCAGCGCATTTTAAACAAAACTGACACTTGAAATGATGTTAAAAAGTAAAAGGAAGGTTCCCCGATCATATGTAAGAGACGCCATTAGTCATTGAAAAGCAGTAGGGTACCGTATATGTTGAGAAATTCCGTGCAAGTTCCGTCATTTGTTGGTACTGTAGTTCATGGATTAATGTTGCAAAACATGATGTTTCAGTTTTTTTAGACTTTTTGTTTGTTTAAATTTTTTAATAGACTAGGTTTTGTTGGTCAGTTGAAATATAAGTGGCGACTTTTAACCTAATTTAAAAGTTGTGATTTCAATTCACAATGTATTTTTGCAACTGGCATTGCAGTAACTTAAGAATGACATATCGCAATGTATGTAGGATGCGTATAATTTTGGTTCTAAGTAAGCCTCACACTTGATATTAGCTATCGACTGCTGATATCATCACTTCAAAATAACAAACGGTTTGAAAGTTATCGTGCCGAAGACAGACAACGAACAGTGATGCAATACTCTAGTCTTTAACATGCCGATTTCGCGATATCAATAAGTCTGATAATAAAGCATTAAATAAGAAATATTTTACTATCCAACTTTGCTCATATTTCCTCAATTGATCTTAACCATGAATCTAATATAACATCATTGTAAAGTAATTCGGACTCAGAAAGGTAAGATCGGAAGGGAGAATGGCAGTAATTGGCTCGTTTAACTCAACATACGTTTCTTCACGCAACGCAACGCCTTTCTACTATGTTCTCTTGAACAGATTTGAAATGATTTCATATTATTTTCACAGAGGATCAAACAAATCATGTAGTTACGCTCTTTTTCCACATTGCACTCAAGGAAATGAGATAAGTTTTATATGTATTTCTCATTTTAGTTAATATAGTCCGGGAATTAATTGAAGTTTATTTGATATAATTCACTGGGGCAACAGAAACGTTAAAAACAGGATTGCAATTTACTCCTTGGTTGGCTACTTGGTTTATAATTGACTTCAAACTTCCAGGCTTAATAAAAAGCAGTTTTTGACTGATATTTTGGGCGCCTGAAACCTTTTTTCGACTTATATGAGAATATGAGAAAACTTTCTGCTATCAGCCTAAATGGACGAAAAATTAATTTATTTTAAGAATTTCGCATTTAAACTTTTAAGAGCGGTTTCAGAAGTAAAATATGGTGAGGTTTTCGAAAAAATTGTTTATAATGCTTAAAAACTTCGTCATTTTGCAGTAGCCTTAAGTTAATGCACAAGGACCTTGAATTTTAGGCACTTTTTAGAGTGAATGTCTGTGAACAGTATGCACTATGTCGCATAGCTCTTAGTGACGCAAATATAGTAGACAATTTTGCTACAAACTGCTATTTTGGTTACGCGATATGTCGTGCAGGAACAATACAGTTGGAGCAAACATCTTCAAAAAAAACTTACTATCCGAAAAACCAAATTTTTTGCCTTGCTCCACATACCTGAAAATAATTTAAAAAGTGAAATATTTTGTTTACTTCGTATTATTAAATATAAGTTTAATGATATGAAGAAGATAAGTCAAACAATTTTGAATTATTTTCGGATTACAATTTTTGGGTACAGGTGTTAAGTCCAATATCGGTTTAAATTCTATAATCCATGCACAACATACCGCTTAACCAAAATAACAGTTTGGTAGCAAAACTTGTCTACTATATTTGCGTCACTAGAGCTAAGCGGTACATAGTGCATACTGTTCACAGGAAAAACATTCACATAAAAAGTACCTAAAATTCAAGGTCCTTGTGCATTAACTTAAGGCTACTGCAAAATGACGAAGTTTTTAAGCATTATAAACAATGTTTTCGAAAATCTCACCATATGTTACATCTGAAACCGCTCATAAAAGTTGAAATGCGAAATTCTTAAAATAAATTAATTTTTCGTCCATTTAGTTTGATGTCAGAAAGTTTTCTCATATTGGACATTGTGCATATCCACAATATAGGAAGGTATTGGGGCAATGTGACACAGGTCAAAGTTTACAACTTTTGTTGTAGATTATGTGCTCAACATGTAAAAGAAATAGAAGAGGTGTTTGGAAATACAGTTCCGGTATTCAAAAAAGCTCCTATATAGACATATTATGTATGCATGTATGATAAGTTTAACCTGAGTAATACATATTAAACATCTGCTCAGCCCGGGCCAAATCGTGAAACTTCAATAGCTATATCAAAGTGGGCGGACACCATTTTTAGGGGAACACAAACGAATAAATTCATGCATTTAGGATGGATGCTCGAGAAGGGTCGTCTTTGCTTTAAGAATCCTGTTGTCAGTAAGCTTAAACATTTCTTCTTAAAGTGAAGCTTTTATGTAACCTAAAGTTTTTGCTTTGCTAAATTTAGATTGTTAACAAAAAATCATGAGAGATACCTTTTAAGCATTTTGATACATTCTATACAGGTTTTGGTTATGGTGTTAGATACATGTGCAAGTTAATAATAAAAATAAATTCAAAACTCGGTATTGTTTTGAATCTTGGAAACAGGCCAGTCAAAAATTTACATTGAAATATTATTTTGCCGCATTGTTTTAAGTTTCAAAATAGTTGCTATTGTATTTTTTATGTAACTGGCCTTTTCTCCTGGATTTATAGCGACAATACTACCAAAATGTTTAGCCCAAACACGGGGGGTTCCCTCTGAAATTCATATTCCATAGATAGCTCAACCCCTACACTGCTGGTGGGGTTGCACAGAGGGCATATTGACAAATTTTGTGACAGTGCTTGTCCTTCATGTATGTTATAGTGCATAAAATTTGAGGAAAATTGATATGTTACATGGCATGTCAAAGTGTCCATGCATGGTCACAATGTGAGGCCAAAGATGAAAGGTCAGATTTCAAAAATATTTTTTTATAAATTTGCTGCTTTTTAATATGGAAAGTTAACCACACAGTAATTATAGTCTATGTGAGCAGCAAATGTGCACCAAGTTTCACGTTGAAATCTTTGATCATTTAAAGTTATTACAAATTACTGTTTTTTGAAATTTTTCGAATTCGACATTACGACGAACTCCCAAACATTCCGCAGGTTCTGAATCATGATGTGTAAACTAGACACCCTGGGGTACAAGGCCCTGAAGACAGAATTTGCGGAAAGTACGGGAGTTGGGCAAAAATGCGATTTGAAGTTCAGGTGAAATTATGACGTAATCACGATATCAGAGCTGGGTAATCTCAAAAAATTCAACGGTAAACATGTACCATACATTATTATTTAATGTTGAAACACTTATTGATTGTATTTGATTGGTTTGAAAGTGCAATCAATGTATTTTTTACATTTATTTTAATGTATGATACATGTTTACTGGTAAATGTTTTGAGATTACCCAGCTCTGATATCGTGATTACGTCATAATTTCACCTGAACTTCAAATCGCATTTTTGCCCAACTCCCGTACTTTCCGCAAATTCTGTCTTCAGGGCCTTGTACCCCAGGGTGTCTAGTTTATACATCATGATTCAGAACCTGCGGAATGTTTGGGAGTTCGTCGTAATGTCGATTTCGAAAAATTTCAAAAAAACAGTAATTTTGTAATAACTTTTAAATGATCAAAGATTTCAACGTGAAACTTGGTGCACATTTGCTGCTCACATAGACTATAATTACTGTGTGGTTAACTTTCCATATTAAAAAGCAGCAAATTTATAAAAAAATATTTTTGAAATCTGACCTTTCATCTTTGGCCTCACATTGTGACCATGCATGGACACTTTGACATGCCATGTAACATATCAATTTTCCTCAAATTTTATGCACTATAACATACATGAAGGACAAGCACTGTCACAAAATTTTGTCAATATTCCCTCTGTGGGTTGTGGTTATATAAGGTATAGATTCTGAAATGATACCTTTCATTCTTTTGAAAACTGCTTGAGCTGCACATCATTCCACTCAAATTGGTTAGCTAACATATCTCTAGAATTCTGAATAGTATTCAAAAATGCTAACCCGACGCTATTGCAAATTATTCCAGTTTCACAACAAATGTGCACTATATTTCTGGTCATGTCCACTAACTTGGAATGGTTCCAGAAACCAGTTGGAAGTAAAGCAGAAGGACTACCTTAAGTTTATCTTTTCCTTTTTAAATTTCACATTACGTGTTTTTGTTTTGTTTTATGGCGCACATTCTCCTACGATTCTGAACATGCGTCACTGTTTTACGTAAGAATACGCATATGTAGATCTTTCGAATTCATAACAAGCTGGTGTATTCTATTATTACCCCTCTGTAAATCGAAGGAACTGGCTCATTTTGTAAACTGTTCCTTAAAGCATTTCCGCAATATTCACAGTAAGTAATCTACAAATTAACAAAAGTAACAAACAATTCTCCTCTAATATTAAGTGTTTAAATTTTCAGAAACGAATATAAACACCTACGATCCAAACACTTGCAATTTTAACCTGCTCCTGGACTGTATTCACTTTGCGTTGGTGGTGGCACATTATTGGTTGGCAGCCTTGGCGGCTTGACTTCTTAGACGAAACCAACAAAGTCTTCGTTTTATACTTCGTTGATTCCTGCCTCTATTTTTTCTACTCCACTAGGATATTTCATTTATATCCTGCATGGAATATATCAAACTCTGCTATGCCAAATGATCTACGCTGGGATCCTCGTAGTATTTGATTGGTTCTTTAGACTTGTCCACCTTTTTCTTTTTGTCATACGGGAATTCGTCTGTCAAAGAAATGCAGGAGGTCGAGCTTTCGGCAACCAAAAGGCAAACAAAGCATTCCGATCTGAAAAAAACTGGCCACTTCTCTATAGATGCGAGCAAATACTCACCATATATCTCCTGGAAGTAGTCCAAAATATCATAATTCCTTTGCACACAGTTGCCTCTTATTATGCAGTTTATTTAAGTTATATACTAATTAGGCACTACTAGCAATTGAGTGTGGCACAAGTGATTATAATTTCTTTGTGGTTAAATTCAATTATCATAATGGGTGTTTTCCTTTTGGACGTTTGCGCAACCCTGTTTCAGTTGATTCACGATGCTTTAAAGTCTATTTCCCGAAGAGAGGACTGGGCAGGAAGGAGGGAACCTATGCATATGAAAAAGTTTGTGATGTCATGTAAACACTTGAGCATTGGTGATGGTGATGTGTATTTATGTGCAGCTAAAGTGGATGTCCAAAACTGCTTCCTGTGCACATATAATGCAAACCATCTTGGAAATGAATACTCACAATAATCGCAAGGGAATTTTGGAGGACTCTGAATGACTAAAGTGGACAGCGTAGGAAAAGGATTTGGAACACTTGGAGTATTGATAAACCATCAGCTTAGTCACCTCCATGATAGTAGGCATGAGTTTTCAGTCAATAATAAAAACAAACGCGTTTTCTATTGAGATTATAGAATTAAAAAACGTTACAGACTTGTATATAATGATGTATTCGTAGTACCTGAATACTTTACTGAAGCTGATAACTTTACAAGAAGAATAAATCGAGTTTTTTACGATGAAACCGAAACAAAATATTGATGTGAAATGATGTATCTTATCTTGTCAATGTTGGAAAGGCTGCAGGCGGTAAATGTTGGTAAATACAATTCAGAGCTCAGGTCGCAAGTAGTAACAAAAGAGTGGAAGAATACACCAGGGACTGGTTTCTGCATATAATTCTTTTCAAATCTGAAAAGTTGGTTCCGGCTGACTATACCTCTTTATCTTACATCCTCTGTCCATCAAACCTCAACCCACACTCCGCTCGCTACTCTTGCCTGCGAACTCGCATACAATTTAAGCCTCCAACTGACCACCAGTCAAAGTGCACGCCGCCCGCCGCATCAACGACTGCCTCTGTATTCCACAACATCACCCGCAACATACCCCCACGCCTCCACCATACTCGCCTCCCTCTTCCTTCCCTGTCTGCATGCACGCTGACACACATCCTGGCCATCATGACTTTATGTTCCCGTTGCAAGGTAAAGTGCTTAAAATCTCAAGATTGCCTCGTGGTCCTCGCATCCCACACGCTCAACCGACATAGTGAAACCATCATCCTATCATTACCTGAATTCTCGGCTGCGCGATCTTTCCTATGCAGTCACTCTCCCACTACATAGTGTATCACGCCCACCGAGAAAACCTCCCAACCGATTGACAGTTGAGATATTCCTTGCCTTGTCTACGTTGTATTTTACCTTTTACAGGCATGACACCAGAATGCTTCTTCCGCGTTCTGGAAAAACACCACTCGCGTCAACTTCCATCACCGACTCCCGCATACTCCCACTCACACTGATCTCTTTCTCTATCGACGTGCGCTAACCGTAACGACCCTTCCCTCTCCATATTCACCCTTCCTCCCACAACAGAACGCACCCGGTCCATATCGCTGTCATCCAGCCAGCACAGGATTGTCCAACATACATCACCCGCGTGCTCTCTTCTTCCTCCACCAAGTTGTCTCCCGCGCAGCCTCTGTCACAGTTACCCACCCCAGTGCCGTAAGTTACCTCACAGTGCCATACACCCTACGCAGAGGCTTCACAAAATAGAAGTGTTTGTGAAAGATGTATAATCTTCCAAACCTGTTTGTACAGCACGCCTTTGGAGAACCACCACGTGTGAAAGACCATATTGCTTTGAAATTTGTAAAAGGAGATTTGCCTGGAAGAATAGCTATTTGAAACACGTCCAAACTTGACTACTACTACAATTCGCGCGATACCAGTCAGAGTTACACAATGTAGCACCCATATACCACACTGTTTGGACAATGACGCGCGACTTACGAGTCGTCCCTCTTGCTCAATAACAGGTTTGAGAGCCTCTATCCTGATTTATATCCTTATGGAGATTCATTTCTCAGACAACCAGTCAAACGCGCCTGAACGGTAAATTGATATCATTAAAACAGAGTACTATTTTACAGTGTAAGATCTCTCCAACATGCATCTCATCATTCCAGCTTACTCTTAGCAAGTGCGGGTGACATGCATCGCACCCATGTCACCTTCCGGTTATATCTACAAACCCACACTCGTGGGGGCATCCATGACCTCGTATATCCGCAGCGTTCTCCACGGGCACGAACACGTCACGGTCTGGTACTGCGCTCCATCGATTTATCAACCCCCATACTCATGGTCCCAGTGGATCATCGAACACGTTCACTCATTATCACTGGACTTGCTCATTCCTGTCGAAGCAAAAAAGGAGCTACCAGTGGTTAGACAAGATCTTAGAGAAAGTGGGTCGAAAGTGACAATTTAGGATCGCGGAATAGGCAGCCATTAAACCTTCTCCACTCCCACCAACTTTTGACAGCCACGTCCCAGAAATAAAGACTTTTTCCTGCAACCAGCACTCAGCTACCATTGTTGAGATCGACCCGAGTGGATTCGCTGGCTGAGAAGTGAGGCAAGGCGAATGTGCACAACGGCTATCCGGAGCCCCGACCACTCCCGCTGCTTCCGTAGTCCCCGCCAATCTATACGGAATATTCCAATAAGAAGGGACAAGTGATTACTACGAATGATGAATTGATGAGATGTGGGCGCTCGAGGAGAAAACTTGGATTCCACTAAGCTGACTTCATTAACCTGCAGCGCGACATTAAATTAACTCTGTTCCGGCTCTCGCTCTCGTCCGCTCCATTACATCCGTATCATGGATTCCACTTATAATCAGCTTGAAATGGATCTCTCGGGTTTCAGAGCAGTGGTCCTGTAACATGACTTGAGTATAATATAAACTTTCACATATCTCAAAAGAAATCAGCCGCTGGGGGATATTTTCAATCCAAATTAGACTTACAAGGTATACTATTCTAGTGCCGCGAGCGATAAGCTTAGCGAAATAGTGATTCTGATGTAGTTTTTTATGCTGAACAAGATGGTGTATTTAGTTTTTTGTAAAACTAATATTTCGAATTTATAGGTTTACTTTTCAAAAGCCAAACCCCTCAATTTTGCCGTGTTTCCGATAGTGGTTGGCAAAATTGTGTAATATAGTAGCCCAAATCTATGTAATATTAAGTTTCAAAGCGTAATAAAATGTTTCACTGCAAAAACAGCTTTTAAATTATAAAAAAATTAGATCTAAAACGGTAAAACTATATGAAAAATCGGCATGATATTGCCTCATAAAGTTAACGTGTAAATTCGAAATATGAGTTTTACAAAAAACTAAATACACCATCGTATTCAGCATAAAAAACTACATCAGAACCACTATTTCGCTAAGCTTATCGCTCGCGGCACTAAAATAGTATACCTTGTTAGTTGCGTGCCATATTATATATGTATAAAGTTCCAAACTTATAGGTTTAAAGCTACAGGTACTGTAAAGTAAACCCAATTAAAGTAAAGTTATAAAACCCTACATTATCATCAACAATCTTTGGATATTATACAGTAGCTGAGAAGAAGTTGCTAAGGACGGAACCCAGAAAAAACAACAACAAAAACTTCTACAACTTATGAATGACGCTATACGAAAAATCCAGAATTTAGAAGAACACTCAACTATTTTCTCTTTGTTGCTTTGTTTACATTTCAAGCGCTCATTATATTTTTCTGGAAAAATTTTAACATGCGTTCGTGCGTGGAATCGAAGCTTATTAAAACTTGATTCAGAGCTAATTGAGCAGTTATACAACTGTCCAATTTGCAAAGACATACCATTTGCCAGAACGCTTTCTTTCATAAGGACATGGATTACAGAGTAAACGGAGCATCGCGACTTTTCCATCTTCTCCCAACAAAACTAAATCGCTCTGTGTGTTGAATGGTGTAGTGAAGTGCCATGAATGTGAGCGCATATATCTCCTACTCCTTTCTCAGCATGTAGTTTGGATAAAAGTTGTACTTTATATTCGTGTTAAAAAATAGCAGTGACAGTGAAACTCTGCTTGTTGCACAGATAATTACCAACGTAAAAGCATTTATAAAATGTTTATCAAAGGAAAGCTGTGTAGTGCATTGGTCGCAAGGTGGAAAAACGAAACGCAGAGTTTGGTGTAGGAACTAATAAAAATGGAACAATATAACTCAACAGATATACTCCCTTCCCAAAATTCCAGCAACAATGGTGGAATACCTACTGAATTCTCCATATTTTGTGTGACTTCTGTGTCTGGCATTATTCTGAATATCTTTGTGCTGTATACCGTGATGTTTGGGTCAACACCATTTCTAAGGTTCGATTTTATTGTTTAAAGTTGCATTTTGGAAATCGACAAACATCAAATTCGCTTGTGAATGAATACCAGATCTCAAATTTATTGATTGTTATGTCCTTAGGTAGTACATATTAAGAAGGCTTTATATCGCGTCGTCTGTCTGTCGTCGTCTGCCTGTCAACTGTGTCAACACGATAACTTTCAAACCGTTTGAATATTTTAATATCTGACTGCACCAATCGATTCCTTAGGTCAAAGCGGAGGATGAGTTTGTAGAAGGGTTATCTTGGTCACGGAAACAAAGTCAAAAGATTAGAGCAGCAAATTGATAAGCGCCACACACATAGCCTATAATGAGACCTGTTCATCGTATATAAATACACGTTTCTTATGCGTTCTCCAGTTGCAACCAAACTTTGTATGTGAACGTTTGGTCACAAATGGAGTCATTTGAAAGCACGTTGTTACCACATATTTCACATATTTTGAGTTTTTAGCACATATACAGTAACATATTTTGACGTTTTCAGCCACATTTGCTGTTATTTTGAAAAATTTTGCCTGTTTTTAGGAATTTTGTATCACAATTTCGGAAATTTATTTTGACATTTAGACTGACAGTGTTAAATGTGTTATTAAATGTCCAGAATTCAATTTAAACAATGTAAATTTGAGTTTTAAAGTGATAAAGAGTGGGCAAAGCTAATTTTTTTACACATACTATTGAATTTTTGTAATTTTTTGAGAATTTTAAACACATATTTGACCACATATTTTGCCGTTTTTAGGCACATATTTATATACATATTTCGGCCTTCATAACCACATCTTTTGAACAGCTCTACATTTAATACATCAATCAACAGGTATTGTTGTGCTGATGATGTATATGCTTGGTAAATTTAAATCTGAACTTTTGAACAGAGGTCAAAGGTCATGCACCTTTAAACGACTCGTTTGGGGTGTGATATATCACTTGAAAGCTATTATATTGAAAGTTTCACTTTTATGTCATATTTATGTCACCAATTTCATTCGCTAAAGGTATATCACTGCGTCTCGAATTGACTGGTATATTTTATATAGGTACATGTGCACGTCACTTCTTAAGCAAGGCCACGAAATTAATTATGGACTGTGTGGAGGTCGTTTAAATGAGTTTCGCCTTTTTACCTTTGAAATTTTTGCTGCTTGTTTTGAAGGAATTCCGACAAACTGCTGATTTGCCTCTCGCTGAAAACTATCGCACTCTGTGTTTTCTTAGTCTTGCATCTGGCAGGAAACCTTAAAGTAATAAATTTCAGCGGCGATGTGAGCTGTAAGACGATGGTATTTGGTATCCGTAAGTTTTCAACTAACTTATCTGTCTTAAAAATGTCTGTAATGACATATACCAAACTAAAAAGTATGTATATGTGTAATAATTACCAATAATTATTTTAATTAATACTAAAACTAGATACAAGTGTAGGAGCCATTGCACTGAACAACTTAACCATTATATACGAACAACAGCACAAATATCAACCCGGTGAGTCATTTCCATTCTGGCGAAGGCTCAGTTTCATTTTGTTTCCGGCTTTATTTGGAAGTATTCCGGCGATCTTCGTAGTAGAGTACCGTATGGATTCCTCAAAAAATACTGGATCTTGCAAATCGGTAATTTAAGAACAGTAATATTGTCAATTATGACAAATACTGGTTTATCATTAGAATAACTAATACAGAAATACGATGTATTTTTCGTCAAAAAACTGTTCCTTGGAAGATTTTTTTCTCCAGGTAAATTTATATCCTGGACAACAAATAAAGGCAGTTTCAATGTAAATCCATGGATAAATCAGCCAAATGATTGAGTTTTTGCTGAAAATCCTGATCACAACTGACTCATATCTCATCTCCGTAACATGTCATTGCATAGGAAGTATTGCCTTTCATGTAGTCGAGGATACAAATTTACCTGAAGATCGGAAATCGCAAAGGAACAGCAAAATTTTGTCCTTTAACATTACGTAAATGAGAGACTGATCTGTCTATTTCTATTTTTTTGTCTAATGGTTTATCATTCCTGCTAGAATTAACAATTAGGAACTGAAATTTCTTAACTGTAAACCGTTCTCATTCAAAAAAAATTGAAAATGAATCTGCAGTTTGAAGCGAAGCGTTGAAAATTGAATTTGTTTTGTCCAGATTGATCTCTTTGGATCGTTAGGAGCCACTTATACTTATGAGATTATGCGGTTTTTAATATTTTACTGCACTGTTGCGGTGTACTTACTTTATGGTCAGTAACATCAGGCACATTATTCGGTGTGGTATGCAATTTTTATGTGGTAGATATTATGATATTTTATGCCTTGCTTTCTTTTCGTTTTTTGCTGCAGTACTAATAAAAAATAGAATAAAAGTGAAACACCTACACATTCTAGAGGTGAGTTGTACTTAACAGAATAATGTTGTAGTTTGAGCTAACACACAAAACTTATGTTTTGTTTTTTAACATTTTAAAAGCCGATTCTTAGCGAAAGATGCGTCCCATATTCAGCTACTACGATACGTATTTTTTGATTCCATCACGTCTATCATTTTTTGGATACTGCTTGGCGTTACGCTATTAGTTTACAGATTTTTTCATGCTGAATTGAAGGGTTCATATTACATCCCTGTGTTACTGAAGGCTACATTGTATATCACGTTTGCTTACTGCATTCTGAAACCTTTCATATACTTGCTGCTACTTGGAACTACTCCATGTCGAAGAATTTTTCTGCTGCGGATTTTGGCGAAGGGAAGCCGCAATCCCGAGGCCAGCCGGTTTGCAAGTGTTTTACCAGGGACAGATTCAATTTCTGCACAGCATATGGAGCCTGCCAATTCTCCGATTAAAATTTTATATGAAAGCGATGAAAGAAATGCTTTCATGCTACGGAATTTAAAGTGGAATTCGGAAGATCTACTCCAGGACGTTTCAGGTTTGTTTATATCTAAAGCTTTATTGAGGTATTTTTGTGAATGAAGTGTTTCAGCTTCTTTAGTTCAGCGTAAATCCTTAGCTGTCTGCAAATATTTCCCTTTTACGTTGAAACACGTAAGCTCAGTTGGCCTATTTGAAAAATATATGCAGCGATTTTTGGACTATAAAGTTAAATCAGATAAAATTTGGGACAACGCCAACTTTACACGCTGTTCTTGACGTGTTATTTATTGTGAGCAACAATGCCAAGTTAGAAAACTCGCTGGTTAATGTATTCAATACGCAAATATTTTGAAAGGAGCCGTTTGAGAAAGGCTTTTTCTCTACTGCCCTTTATAAACTAATTAAAAATTTATTGAAGCCACACAAGTCACTTTCTCTTTCAAACCACGCAGTTTTCACATTTTTGATTTTTAAGAATGTAAAAATGGTAATAATCCCATTCTGTTTATCCGTTTTCTTTTTTTATGTATTTATTTAGCTCAGTCACAGCGATGAACAGCTTTTGAACACCCAATAAATAGCATTTACCAACCAGCGTTGGAATTTTGTTAAGAGGAAGTAAGTACCTCAAAACAAGACTTCAAATCAGTTTAACTTGTCACGCCACGGAATAGATTTCCTATTTTCCAGCCAAGTTCTGGAAGTTTGGGTTCACTAATCTTAAATTTGTACTCTGTAATGAACCCATAAATAAATCTAAAATACCGTTCAGCACAATAAAATGGGACATAACTCAATTAATAATGCTCACATAAGGGCAATGTCCCACTGAGCTTTAGTCCTCACCTCTCATTTATTATGGTACTTTTGCATGAAATGTGTCAGCTTCAGTTTTTAGCGCGAGGTTTGGGAGAATTACTTTCGAATTGAGTATATTGTTTACTTGTAATCAGCCCAGTAAAGCTAACACTTCTTTCCTACAAATTAATAACACAATACTGGCGTCTTCCATAGAATGGAGTAATTTCTCTTATAGAAAAATCAAGGCATTGAAAGTTTAGTATAGCTTGGTAAGTAAACACTTTCTCCGGCTTACATGCGTAATTAAATATATGAGTTTTGATTGGAAACACATAGCTAGTAATTAATATAATACACAGCTATAAAAATGCCAAAAACAAGTAAGCTTATCACCTTCCTAAACGAGACAGCTCAAAACATAACGCATAGTCGTGAATGGATATTCCAAGCTTGATTTGTATGAAGTTTTTCTTTCTCTCCAAGTTAATTTGAGATAATGCTGAGAATTAGTGTGTCATCTGGTAGCCGGTAGTAGCTGGTCTATTGCTACCAATTTAGTCCAAAGAATTGTGAACTGAACTGTAAAAAAGTTTTGGGGTAAAATGAACACAGCGTGCAAAGCAGCAAGAATGAAAGCACTTCCCTGTGGTGAAGTTTTAAGAAATAGGTTTGATACAGAAAAAACATACATATTGAAGTAAAAGCTGTGGTGTATAAAGGAAATACGTCTGGTGTGTTCACTACAGAAAGGTTTTGTAATGAAATAATGGGCTAGAAAAAGGATCGCATGTGGCAGCTGTGGAATTGGAGGTAAAAATATATTGAAAAATGATGGCTGAGGAGTGGTTCTCGTTAAAATGCAGTAAGGATTTTTGACAACGCAGTAAGTATATAGTTACAACTCACTAGTGTTCATTTATCGAGGTGTTGTGAGAAAGATTTTGTTTAAAAGGTTTTTAAGTAATTATTTTTATATTAAATAGATGGTTTAATTGGATTAGCATTTCGCATAGCTTCCGTTGTAAGCACACACTGGGCAGGCAAACCCCGTTTGGGTAATTTCGGC